>JANHZU010002990.1:88199-106475 GCA_032468055.1 Acrochordus granulatus
ATTCATTTACAAATATGGGCAGGTGCAGTGAGCTGGGTCAGTTTGTGGTAAGGGATTTCTAGGATGATGGTGTTAAATACTGAGTTGAAATCTTCAGGAAGAAGGAGAAGGTGGAAGTGGTGGATTCCACCCAGTGGCAAAATTCTATTTTTAACGATGAAGAGAGGGCAGAAAGTACCTATATTCCCTTACTTACACTTACTTATAATTTCTTCTCCCACCTCTTGGCCAACCCAATATTGGGTTATGTGATGCAATAGGCCAATGAATTTATATCAGGTAGAGGAAAGAGGAATTCAAAAACTTTTATTTCTATGCAGAAGCAAAGGCCATGCTCGGAACTGAAGTGCAAATCAAGGATGCTGAAACACAGCTTGGTACAGACTTTCATAAAGTTTTTAAACAAAGAAAACAATTTTATTGGTATACGTAAACAGGTTCCTAAATCCTACAACCCATAATATGTGCATAAGGGGTGCTTAATTAGTGAAGCTTTTCAGTTCTGAGTGTGTTTTTTCATTTGCTAATGATAAACTTTGTTCACCATGGGACTTTAGTTTGGATGTCCCTCATCTCAGTTTAAACTGAATGTCATATTACTTTCCCATATCCTAGTAAAGGACCCACTTGCAAAGTTTCTTAGCAAGATTTACAAGGTCACATTCCATCAACTCTATGTTTGCAAGACCATAACTTATCATCTATGTAACATTTCTAACTACCCTCCAGTGGAGACCAGTGGATTCATGGCTCATTTGCAAAAGCTCTTCCTAATCTGTTAATAGGTTAATAGATTAATAGGGCAGCCACCAGGCCCAAACACTTTTTGAAAAGGCATTTTGTTTTAGACAAAATTCTAGGTAGCTAGCAATTGCAGCAACTATCATATATTTAAAGTGAGCTGGAAAAGAACGAGACAATTGGACAATATAAAGTTGTTTCCAAGAGCACTTTATGAACAAAAAAAAATGCTGTTGGGTTAGTATTTGATTCTAATGGTGCTGCTTACTGAAGGCTGCATTTGGAAAGAAAGGAAGGAAGAAAGAGCAGCCATGGAGGATTTTTTTTCTTTTTTTTAAATGAGAAGCTATCTAATTGCCTGAACAAAACAGGCTGAGGCCATGTACTTCGACTTTCTTTTCAAAGTAGGCCATCTTAGAAATATGCCTTTTTGAAAAAGTCTGCTTATTATAACATGTATTTTTACCCAACTTTTATTTTACCCTGTCAGATTTTATTTTAAATCTTGTTCCTGGAAAATTTAGAAAAGAGCAAAGCAAATCAGAATGGATATAAACCATTTTAAGTCCATTCTTCTACAGCCGCTGGAACACCCTCTGGCCAGAACTGCTAACAAACTGACAGCACACAGTGTCATCTAATTTTAAAGAGAGGATTAGATGCACATTACAACATTAGTCCTAAAAAATGAATATTACAGTTAAACAAAGAAGGGGGACAGAAATCATGCCAAAACTACTCCTATCTATATATGTAAAATGCCAATCAAATACATAGCAGTATTTTACAGGATGGAAAGTGGATATAAATTACATATAAAGTGGTTTACAATTGTAAAAACACAATAATCCCAATAATCAATTGTTTAAAATCCATCTAATTTTCCACAACAAAAAATCATGTGAAAGAATTGTACATTTATTGCCTTCCTAAATGTTATGGAGTACAGCCTATTAGAGGCAGACTGTTCCAAACTGAGAGACATGCTACTGAGAAGATACTCTGGGTCTCTGTTTCCTGTTGCCATGGGTAGGAATGGTACCCACAGAGTTCCCTCAATTTTAGTTCATAGGTACTGGTCAGATTCCACCTGGAGATGACAGTCTTGAAGAGAACCCATGCCATATAGGATTTTATAGGTAGCAACCATTGTCTTGAATTGAGGTCAGAAACCCACCAGTAATCAATACACCTGCTGCTGCATTGAATTTTATTCTGCTAATTTGGTCAGTTTTGCAGTGGCAACTTCTGGGTGAACTTCAGCTGCAGCCCCATGAAGACCAAATTGCAGTAAACTATATGTGAAATAAAAAGAGTGTGCATCATTGTTATCAGGTCTTCCTCGTTCAGGAAAGTTTACACTTAGTTCTTTTAAACTAAGAAAGTTTAAAGTTTTTTTCTTCTAAACTTTTAGAAAGTTTACACTTACCTGAAGCAGGCCAAAAGCCCTCTTGACTGTGGCTTCCATTTGTTACTTTAGTAAGATCCTCAAATTTTGTACCTGTTCTTTCGAGTAAATTGCAACCCTTTCAAGAACAGTAGATGAAATATACATAATTAGAACACCGATAAACAGAATTAAAGGGGCGCGGTGGTGCAAGTGGTTAAGAGCACGGCTTGCCGGCTGGAAAGTCGACGGCCCAGGATTGCGACCCAGCGTTGCCGCGCAGCAGGGCGAGCACCTGCTGTTCCACCCCAGCTCCCGCCCACTTAGTGATTCAAAAGCACGTGAGCACGAGTAGATAGGTGCCTCCCCTTCCGGCAGGAAGGTAACAGTGAACGTGCGCTTTAGGCATCCAGTCATGCTGGCCACATGAACATGGAGCCATCCCAGGATGAACACTGGCTTTTTGGCTTAGAAACGGGGATAAGCACCGCATCCTAGAGTTGGTCACGACTGGCAGGGTCTCCTTTACCTTTACCTTTTTAAACAGAATTATCCCTGTCTTGCTGGTATTTATGGATTCTATCTCATCAAATGCTCCCAGTGACTGAATGAAAATTGCTTCTATGTCTCCAACTTGGTCTAGGATGGAGATCTAAAAGTGGAGATCACCAGTGGTGATACTTCACCTGAAATCAATACATTTTACCTCCTAGCAGCTTCATGTAGTGCCCAAGACTTCAACCTCTTATCCTCCACACCAATTTGAATGGTGAGATAAGAAGGACTGCAAAATAATGCTCCCATCTATAACACAAGTGTAAGAGTGATCCAAAAGGATATCATGGCCAGCACAATCAAAAGGCTATTTAATACAACAAAGAGGGGTGCACCAGTGAAAAAGTAGACCAACAACAAGTTTACAAAAGTAAACAGTATGGTTTCTAATTCATGCCCAGTCTGAAAATCAGCTGGAAAGGATCAGATAATTTTTCCAGAGTATGAATCTTATCTATGTTATAAAAATATACTTTTTAATGAGGCATTATTGTAGCCTTCTAAGAGGTAAGTTTAAAAAATGCTTACATAAATGTCATTCACTTGTCACACACATTTTTTTCCTCATTTACTCAGATTTGAATAAAACTGGAGAGCTAATATGGTATAGCAGCTTAGATGCCAGACCGGAAAAACTTAGTTTTCTCAGAGTTCAAGTCCACTGTGAACAGAAGCTTACTAGGTGAAGTTAACCAAACTCAGCCCAGTTTCCCTTAGCCATTGTTGTTGGAATGAAATCTAGAAAGAAAACTATTTGAGCTGCCTTCATTTCCTGCAGAAAAGCAGGATAAAAATCTAATAAATAACTGAATAGGAAAAAAAAATGAGTAAATAAATAAACGTTATCAATAATAGATGTAGAAATATACAGTACAATTTAAAAATGAAGTTCCACACACACACAAAATCACTTAACAACAACCTACATTTCTCTGGTCATCTTTTTAAAAAATGTTGATTCATACTTTTCTCACAAAGTCATTTTTTTTCTTTTCCTCAAATGTGTATTTTTCAGAAAATTAAATCACTAAATATGTACTTGTGAATGTAAACTGCATTGGTATGATGGTGACTATCCCCAATATATAAATACTTCTTTGGAAGTAATTTGAATAAATAATGATTACTTGATGTGGAGAATAGATGTGGAGACCACAAGCAAATACCATTCATTCCTTTCCTTCGTATTCTGAATGTGTTCGTTTGTACAGAACTTAGCAATTTGTTGCTGCTGAAACCTACAATATATCTTCTAAGAGTATTCAGATTTCAGCAGCATAGAAATCTAATAAATAAATAAATAAATAAATCCAGTGATGGTGATTGTGGCATCTCCAGGGTAAGTCAAAAAAGAAAAAAGGCAAGATGGCAGAAATTGCTTTATGAGAGAAACATTGTCTCTTTTGCATATACATATGCCCAAAAGGCTTGCTCTGTCTCCTCATCCTCATATTTGTGGTTGAGTTTGGCTAGGATCTTGGGTTTTTTTTAGTTTGTAATGTTTTTCTTTTACTTTTTCAAATATATTTTTAAAATATATTTCAGGCCCTTGCATATGTGTGCATGGATGCATAATATCAGGTTTCATAATATCCACTGTGGTCTTCACTGAACAATTATTTAATTGTTAGCAGAGATGTGGAATTTCTGGAGTTGTGCAACAAAAATAGGGCAGTTGTCAGATCAATAGCTGTGAGTTCTCTCAGGTATTTCTGTACAGCAGTCTTCCTAAATTTTAACAACTGGCAGGCTGTAAGTAATATTTTTATGTGTCTCAGCTTCTAGTGTGAGAATTGGCTTCAAGAAGTGAAGATTTTTGTGATATGGTACAGAGTGTTGAGAATACAAAACTTCAGTTAGGAGATGGACTTTTTATGGACTTTTTAAAAAGTGTCAATGAATACTAAGATTGCAGCTTGCTTAGAGCAGACAGGGAGAACCTATCAAATTATTGGCTTCTTTTGTCACATTCATTTCATTAAGAAGATTGTTGGTAGCATAATTGCTGTATGGAAACGTACATCTGAATTGCAGTTTGTGAGTTTCTCTCTAATTGGCATCGATGACTCAAGGAAAATCTCTTCATCCTTCAGAACCAAACAGCTGACTGATTCTAATCAAAACTGATCAAAAGTTATCTGTACCGATTTCCTCAAAAATTACACATTTTACACTTTTGGGGTGGCAATAATGATCTGCAACATGAGAAAAATGACTTTGTTAAAGTAAATATGTATGTAAGCATGTGAGGAAATGAAGGAAAATTATTTTAAATTAAAATAATTTAAATGATTAAAGGGTCATGAAGATTAAAGGGTCATGAAATTAAAATAATTTAAATGATTAAAGGGTCATGAAGAGATTAATCATTTTTATTTTTAGGAAATGTTTTATTATGTGCTTAACATCTAACCATGTTACTGGACCTTTTTTTAACCTCACAACAATTCTGAGAGACAGGTTGGCCTAAAAACAAGAGAGCTTCTATGACTGAGGCTGGACCAGAACCTGTTCTAACTCCATTTTAATCACCACATCTCAAAACAAATGCAGAAGCCATGGATCAAACTTGGGTCCTCATGCTTGAAGTTAATGCATGGAAATCAATCTCATAAATTGATGAAGCAAATAAAGATAAGATTTTTGGAAAAGGCAGTCATTCTGAAGGCAAGAAAGGCTTTCAGCACCTGCAGAAAAGGACAAAGTAACTGGAGAGAGCCCAGGCCTCCTGGTGGAAGTAGCCCAGGAGCCGACTGAAATTTAGAAATGTCCATTTTTAAAATATTTCTGAGATTTTGATACAAATATAGTATAGGTTTTAATTCTGTCATGGATTCCATAACATAAAAAAGCAACCCAGGTGGCCCTTGTGAGAGGTTAATCTCACAATTAAAGAGGTTAATCATAGTACTGATTCCCAATCATGAGAAACTTTACCTATATTACACAAATGCAGATACATGTTCAAGATATGTATTGCAGTGTGCTGAAGAGAGAAGACCTAATAATTATTCCAAAGTACAAAAGGATATAGGTCTTATACTGTGGTTTAAAATTATTACTTTTTGGACAATTCTGTTATCTTTCTGCTATAGTCACTCAGAATGCTGAAACATCGATAATATACATTTTGGGAGTTTCAGTTCATTGACCCTTAAGAAGAAATATGAACATTGGAAGGTTACACAAGGGGCAGTCTGAGATTTAAAAAAATCAGTTATAATTTTTATTTTTTAAAAATTTTCCCATTTTAATGGGAAAAAACATTGCATATCATGGTACCTTTATGCTAGAAAACATCATAAACATAGTCAGAAAAATGGTAAAGGCTTCCCCTGCCAATCATGGCTGACTCTAGGGGACGGTGCTCATTTTTGTTTCCTAGCCAAAGAGCTAGTGTTCACCAAAGTTGATTCTATGGTCACATGGCTGGCATGACTAGACACCAAGACACATACACACTGTTACCTTCCCACAGAAGATGATATCTATTTAACTACTTGAATTTTTACATGCTTTCAAATGCTAGATTGGCAGGAGCCAAGCAGACAATGGGAGCTCACTCCATTACCTGGTGGTTCTTGAGTCTCAAACTCAAGCCTCCAATCATCCAACCAACAAGTCCAGCGTCTTAACCATGTGCCTCTTCCTAATCAATGGATGTCTTTGTAAATTTAAGATGTAAGCTGTTTTGCCTCTGGCACTAGGCATTACTTTATTTATTTATTTATCCATCCTATTCAGGAAGACAGTGGAAACAAGACCAATACCTTATCTGATTAAGCAGACTTTGAAATCCAGTAAAGTGGAAATCATTCTTCAAACTCATGCAAAATTGCCTTGGGCCCCAAATATCTCTTACCAAAGCAGCTTTTCTGATGCTGACATTATTATATGTTCTGCTCAACAGTCTGTAAAAGATAAAGACAATCCAACTTGGTTTTCCAAGCAACTGACAGGATGTAAGAATAATCAATAAGTAAATGGTCTGCTTGCTTCAGTTTCTGTAGATACTAAAATGTATCAGTAGGATGCTTCAATTATGTAGGATATGTGGGAAATACTGTAAAACATTCCCCTTCAAAAGGATCACAGCTACTTCTGGGATTATAGGTAATGTGCAGACTACTGGGATCACATGCATTTCATTATTCTGCAGACAACAATGTGTCTAAAAAGATGTTTGAACAGATTTTATTCTTGAGACCATTCTATTTTTAGACTACCCTTTTAAAATACAGCTGTGAAGGAAAGACAAAGATTTTTAGCTATTATTTTCACATTTAAGGATGTTATTTTTGTCCATTTCCAAATCAGATGAAGTCTGCAGCAAAAAAAATGTAATATTACTTTCAAACTTATTTTAACAGGCTAGGCAAAAACTTGAGTTCTATGACTAATCCCAGGATTCAATGATGAAAGAACCATTCACACATTCATATCCCTCATCATGTTATTCCATTTGGGGTAAGTAATATTTTTTAGATAATAGACAATGGGTAAAGTAATAGTAAGACTAAAATTATAAAGGCCCTGAAGACATGGCTCTGCTGCTATATCTGAGGATCTGGCAATGGTGGGGAGCTTTTACAATGACGGTATTTAGCTGATCTAAAGATGAATCATGCTGCTGATTATGATTTTTTCTTTTAAATTGATTATGAATGATCTTTAAGATCATTACATTAATACACTTGTCTACTTTTTTAAACTTCTTTTTGCTGAAATGTTTTACCTGTTGTGAGCCACCTAAAGCTGCTTCAATGAGATAAGTGGCCATACAAAACGGGAGGAGGAGGAGGAGGCAGAGGAAGCGGAGGAGGAGATATAGCTGTCACTAGTTTACATTATCACCATTCACTATATTTCTTTACACCTCTTCTCTATCCTTCTTACACAACTTGTTAATTAAACATTTCATTTCTCCCTTTTTAAACACTTATCAACTCCACTCACCCACTACTTTCTCAGTCCTCTTGACCTATTTCTTTTTCTTTCATATATTTGTGTTGCGACTCAATCTTAATTCATTCTGCCTACACATCCAAATATCTTGGTTTAGTTTGTTTGTACTAATAACACCTTTCAGTTCATCCTGTGCCGATTTATTATTGTTTTATCACATCACTTTTTAAATGCCCTATTCCAACTGCATTCAACTTACTTATATATTTCTCTTGACATATTTTAACTCTCCTTTTCATATAACTAAATAGGCAGAAGCACAGTATATAAATATTGTCACAAGTATTTATTCCCCGCAACAGATTTTACTTGTTATTACATCTGGTATCTTTTTTATCAGAATTCTGATAAACTTTGTAGTTCAGCTTTAGGCATGCAAGTTGGCTGAGCAACTTTGGGCCAATCACTTTTCCTCAGCCCAACTCATCTCATAGGGTTGTTGCTGTGGAGAAAATAGGAGGAGGAAGGAATATTAGTTATGTTTGTTGCCTTAAGTTGTTTATAAATATAATAAAGGTGGGAGATAAATAATAATAATGGCTCTTAAAACTAATCCCCCTGTCATTTTAGCATTCACTCTTTTGCTTCTGTAGAAGAACAATAATGCATGCTTTCAATTGTCAGGCACAGAGGCAGTCTTCCCAAATGTGTTAAAGAAGTTGTGCAGCCACACCAGAAGAAGCAACATTCTAACATTTCCAAACTTGTACCTGCACTATTAGCATTTTTTCAACATTCTCTCACTATTTATTTACAGAGAGAGAAGAATGGCATTCATTTCAATTCTATTTCTTAACATATTGTGATTGTTCCCAAATCTCCAAATTATTCCTCCTAGTAATCCTTAACTTCTTTCTGCTGGAGGGACTTCCATTAACATTGTTGTGCTTTTTTTCCTGCCTTTTTTGATCTCAACAATTCCTTGCTCTTTTTGACTACATTCTTTGTGGCTATATTTTACTCTCTATACAAATTGCAGAATACCTTCCTCTCATTTTTTCTGTTATATGCAGATTCCCTCTCACCCTTCTGACCCACAACCTCTTTCATTTCATCATTCTGCCAAATTTTTTTTTGCATATTTTCTATTAGCATCAGTGGTACTCTGCAACATAATTATTTTCATAAGTTTCAAGTAGCGTCTGTGTTTTTTTTTTCTTATGTTCAGTTTCCATTTATTCTGTTGGGTAATCCCTATTCTAATACTTTTTATGTGAGATTTATACATTCTCTTCCTATAATTAATCTACTTTCACTTCTCTTCCTTCTTTCCCTTTCTTTCATGCTCACTTTCTTTCAGTATCTCCCTTAACCCTTTCAAAAATAATTTGGTTCATATTAAAATCCTCCCATCATATTTGTATCATTCATTCATTCTTTAAATATTTCATGATAAACATTTAGATTTTTATTTATTTTCCAAGTAAACATTATAAATGGACTTAAGCTTAAACCACATTTTGGAAGCAAATAGACTTTCTTGAAAAACATCTCACAAAACAAATCACCATTCTGGTTAGTTCCTGAGTCTCCACATGGCCAATTACTTTTTCTTTACTGTCTTGTCCATTCATGTCACCTACAAAAATATTATTTTTCCCATAGATTGCATTCACTGTTTGAAACACAACCCTAATAGCCTAAATGATACCCTTTCATATTTTGCCATAGATTTAAATTTTCCATTTCTAATTAACTTATACTTCTTTGTATGTATTCTTCAATAGGATCCTATGTGATTTGGGCTTTGGTTCCTGATTACATTATATCAACTCATTTTCATCCTATTTCTCCCCCTTTCCTTTCTCTGTCGGAGGGAAGATGGTATTATGTATCAGTACTTGCACTTTCTCTGTGTGAGAAAGAATGGCTCTTATATGCAGCTGAGAGATCATTTAATTTTATAAACATAGTAACTTATTTCACAGGGAAATCATTGCAATTTGTAAGTATTAATTAAAAATAATTGAAAATATATTATTCCCCCTCCTTTGGCAAGTGTGTGTGTGTGTGCACATGCATGTGCACGTAGACACCTTCAAATCTTGACTCCTGGCAACTATATGGACAAATCCATACAATTTTCTTGGCTGCATTTTTAGAAGTGGTTTGCCCATTGTCTTTTTCTTCAGGCTGAAAAAGAGTAACTGTCCCAAAATCTCTTAGCTGGATTTTCCCCCAGGCTAGAGTTCAATGTCTCCCTGTATCTAACCTCATCCTTTTAATCACTACATCAAACTCATTTTCTAGCTATATAAATTATATATGTTACATGTATAGCATATATACGTTAAGGATATGCAAAATTGAGCTTTCTAAGAATGTTGGCTTAGCAGTTTTCTAAAAGGTAATCTTCTGAGTTGGAATGGTTTATGATGTTCCAAATCATCCAAAACAGGTCTGCTTCATCTGGAACACCACAAATGGAATAGCAGGAATCACTTCCAATCTGGTTTATAAACTATGATTTGTGTCTTTGTATGAATCCAGATAATTCTGGCTTACTTGACAAACTATAGTTAAGCAAACTGTCTCTTAGCAGAATCTGAAAAATAACCTCAGTCATTTTCTTGCTCATTTTGAAAAATATGAACTTTGTTCTTGAAGGTGTTGGAGCTTCAATTGCAACCCTCACACTAAAATATGTAAAATGATGTAATAATGTAGGTCTTTCAGAGTTCAAAACATTAGCAGTTTTGGTGCCTAGGAGCAGGCTAAAGCAAAGTTTGTTTAATTGCAAGGGTTAGTTATGTGTGCATGTGCATCACATACATATGTTTCTGGGTGTGTCTTTTATACTCTGAAGTCTTGGGTTCATTGCTGTGGTTTAATTAGATAATTTGTACTATTGCAATATTTCTCTTCTGTTTATATTTTATGCATTCAAAAAATTTTTGAACACCCCAACACTGCTCCACTAGTGAAACCTGAGCTACCATATATAATCATTATATATTTGATGTCTTCATTTACAATGTTTGACTCATTATGGAAGTAACTACATCTTTCGAATGGGGTTGAGCCATATTCTTCTACTGTATGCAGATGAGATGTGTGTGCCTAGTTTCTTTTGAAAGCACGTAACATTCCAAATAAATATTGCATTAAAAATGATTTAATTATATATCTCAATTACTGATATTTTGGAACTAATAACATTACCTGACATCTGAGTTATAGTTCATTGTAATGTATAAATTCAAAAGAAGTGCTGTAGTATTGTCCTAATTACTCATCACAACATTACACTGTCAGAAAAATAAAAATGACCCTACCATATTTGGTATAATTTCTCCAAGATCGGGGGGAGTAGAGTAAAATGTCTGTGATGATTCAGCTTCTGCTGTAAGGGAACATCTATGCTAAAATGTTTTCTTCTGAGGAAAATATGACCATGTTTTTCTTCTTCATTTTAAGTCCAATAAGTCATTTTCAGCAAATAGACTAGTGGAGATTCTGTGACATTTATTTCCTACACTATTGTTATTTTTGCAAGATAGAAATACTATTTAAAATAAGCTATTCAACTAACCATGCAAGTCAATATTCTTTTATATCTATTTATTTGTGAGAAAATAAATATATTGTGAAATAATTTATCAAGTTCTGGAAAATATAGTTGTGATTTGTATATTTTACGATTAGTGTACAAATTGAGGCTTTCTCCCATGTAATCAGCCTATCATAGATCTCCAACCATATCATATTTAGAAGGCTGTTTTCCATACACCAAGAAAATATGTCACCTATTAATAATTACCCTGGGAGAGCCTTTGAGTAATCTGTTGTGACTTATCCATTCAAGTTCAAGGCAAGAAAGACAAAAATGTAAATTTCTGCAAGGCTTGTGGAAAGTGAACTTGGATGACATATTTAACAGGAAAGTAAATCAGAATGTTTAAGTGAGAGAGGGTAGCTGAACTCAAATGTTTAAAAACATCTGGAAATAAAACTGATGTAGAAAATTATGAAAAATAATATAAACAGAACACAAAGGAAAAGCTTAAAGATCAAAACTGGGAAAATAATTGGCAAAGACAGAATGGGGAAATAGGAATTATACAGTTCCTTTGTCTCTCTCATGTAGACAAAAAGGGAAGAAGAAGATACTATCAATCACAGTAAATGTGGGAAGAACATATGAGCCCAACCAGTTGCATTTACTGGCATACATAGCATTCCTACGGTAACAAAAATCTGTTGACAATGATTGGATGGCCTAGATTGTTCTTTCTTGATAGAATAGCAAGCTGAAAAGATAGTTTATGCAGCATATTAAGACTGTATTAAGATTATGTCCTGAGTTAAGCCAGTTTTAACCATGATTTGTAAAACAAGTCAGAATGATCTGATTAATGATACACACCACTAACCAATAATGGTTGGATTTACATATTGAGCTAAGTTAAAAATGAATCACTTTCTGGCTTAAAATTACATGTTAGACTGGCAGAAATATAATATTTACAACTGAATAAAAAAGAAACGGTTCTTTTTTTCTTAGAGATGACAGCATAATAATGTTGAGATGACAAAACTCAAGAAAATCTAATATTTTAAGGAAAAGACTCAAGCCATATAGTATAGCATCCTCACTGAAGTTCATCCTTGATGAGAAATTATGTATTTATGTATTTATTAAATTTATATGCTAACAATCATACAAAAGTAACTCTAGGTGGCTTACAATCAGAATAGGACAATTAGTGTTAAAACAATAAATATTAATTTTAAAATTGAATGAAAATTAACAAGATGGGAAGGAAGGGAGTAAGATATAAATGGGAGCAGATGGCATGTTTTTGTCCATTAGCCACTTCCAAGATGACATGCCCCCATTGGGCTCCCAAGTCAGGTGGCAGAGCTGGGTATTCAAGAAGGCCAAAGGGTGGGTGCTGATCTCACCTCAGGGGGCAAGGTATTCCACAGAATGGGAGCCATGGTAGAAAAGGCTATTCTTCTGGACCCCACCAACTGGAATTCCTTGACCTATGGAGTCTGCAGTATGTCTCAACTGCCAGCTCAGGTGGAGTGGGCCAAACAGTTTGTTAGATAGCCTGGGCCATGCACATGGTAGCCATGCCAGGCCTGTAAAAATCTAGACAGTCATTGGATGGCAACAATGACGTACAACAAAATTTACTGTTTCAATAATATTTTGTGGTCTTCCAAATTTTTACAGCCCACAATGATGGTCCTAACCATTTATAAAGGATATTTTGTTACAGGATGCTTTTTATATATGTGTAATTATCACTAATAAATAAGTGTTTTGATTGTGTCAGACTCATATTAAGCAATTGCGGTAGCTCTTTCTGAGTTCCATAACTATATTTGTTCAAGCAATTATGGCTTTCTTGAAGTTACACTGCAATTATAACTGCAGTTCATTAGGTAGAATATATTGTGTGTTTTTGGCTATCCATCCATGACCAAAAGTACTTTTCTGAAATTTTTGGCAATAGACTTTACTCTTCTGCCACTTGAGCCTGCCTTGTTCTGAACATGGGAATGTTTTCATAAAAAGGAAATATGGTTCTTCTATTTCCTGAAAGTTGCCTGGTTGAAATTTACAGCTGAGGAATTATAATTATGAGGAATTATCTTGTAAATGTGGTACATTCGCAAGCAATTGATTATAAGTTGTAGATTTTTTTCTTTTTGTTCCCCAGTTTGCAAGTTTCTGAATACAGAAACTGTATTCAGTTTCTGTATTTTTGTGGGTGTGCATTTGTGCCTTAGTCTCGATGCCTGGCTCTGTTTTAAAAAGTGGTTTGCCATTACTTTCTTTCTAGGATTGAGAGAGACTGGCCCAAAGTTTTCCAGTTGGACTTGTGCCTAAGGCAAGACTAAAACTCATAGTCTATCAGTTTCTATCCTAATGCCTTTAACTAGTGCATCGAACTAAATCTTTATTTACATACATTACAGGTATTATATCTATACTATATATAGTTTAAGCATATATAATACTGAGCATTTTGTGAATGTTGGTCTAGCAGTTTTCTAGAAGATAATCTTATGAATGGGAAATGATTCATGATGTCCAAAAGATGTTCCAAAAGAGATCTGCTTCATCTGGAATATTATAATTGGAACAGCCAAAATATCCTCCAGTTTGGAAGATTACCTTCTGGAAAACTATTGAATACCTCTGAAACATGCTCATTTTTCACAACTTAATAAGTCAATGATAAAGGTATGTTGGAAATTAGGGAGGGGTTGATGATGGAACTGGTTAAGAAAGTAACTGCTCCAATTTCTGATAAATGGCTGTATTATGATTTAGAATTTCCATACCATTCACTCAGAATGTAAATATGACCAATAGACAAAAAAACAACAACTGCCATCCCTGGAGTTCTCTTTGGTAGAATAGATATTGTAAACATAACAATATTGCATGGATTTTCCTATTCTTGCTATTTTTTTTAACTTCTGGAGCCATGCTATTAGAATTTTGAGGCCATTTTTTTTTAAATCTCAGAACTGGGTTTCCTAGATTAAAAACATGGATAATTAATATTATTTCTATATTCTATAATAGTTTGGCAGTCTTTCATACTGTGAAATCCAAAATATTCTGGATAGCAGAGATTGCAGCCTAAATACTACGAATAGCACAGTTGCATTTATAATCATTCCATTCCAGGATATTACTTTTTTATTTAGAAAGATGGGATGAGGTATTTTTGCTATAGAAACTGATTTCTTATGTATTCCCACAACAATGTTTTTCATTGATACACCTTCTGTGATAACTATTCTGGGGCAATAGATTATAGTCATTCTGGTATGCTGCCTAATGATAAAATAGTTATGGCAAATTCATAATTCAAGGTATTGGGCATATGGTTGATTACAAAGAAAACCCTATCTCAAAATGAATTATTTGTATCACCCTCTTGGTTCCTTATATTTTCTTCTTTTAATCTATGTTTTGCCCATTAAATAGCTCTCTGTATTATCACATCTCATGGTAAGAAATTCTATGCACACTGATCTGAGTGTATAATATTAAGTAAATTTAATTTTATAGATGTTTTCATAGTGTGCCACTGTGTTGCCATAAATCAAAACACTGTGGTGTTCGTACTGATACTATATATATCTTTAATTATCCAGGATAATATCTATGTCTATTCAGGGGAACATCTTTGCAGGAAAAACTTCATTGGACATATTGAAGTCCAGTTTTTCCTTTTCAGTCAATTTTTTTTCTTTTTGGTTCAATAACTTAGTAAAGGTCTTAGATTTTCAAATGATATACTTCTAAAAGAACCATTTATATGTCTCAGTAGGCCAACATTTCACTCACTTAGTAAACCCAAATGTGTCACTGTCATAAATTATGCAATTAACAGA
This sequence comes from Acrochordus granulatus, assembly GCA_032468055.1. Lineage (NCBI taxonomy): Eukaryota > Metazoa > Chordata > Lepidosauria > Squamata > Acrochordidae > Acrochordus > Acrochordus granulatus. Next base: position 103,213 of record JANHZU010002990.1, read on the forward strand.
GTGACAAAATGAAAGCATTTTTTTGAAAAGCAACTGATAAAATTATTGAAAAGAGGCTGTAAACTGAAGATGGGACACAATGACATATGAACTGATATGGGGAAAGACAAATCAAATCTGTACTTCATAGGTTTTACAATCTCTCTGTACAGCATGCACATCAAATCTTTAAATAGCTACTTCTTTTTATTTAATCAGGTTTCTTTAATTTTGTATAAAAATTATCCCAGTAGCTTTATATCATATATTATTATTTTGGAAAGGGGCAATAAAAATTGATGAAAACTCTTGCCATATGGTCAGATGGAATATTTTGTTTTATTTAATGGATAAATTTAGCATTCTTACTTTCTGCTTCTTGAGTCAGTATTTCAGGTTCAAAACTAAAAAATTGTCTTCTTCAGTAATAATAAGTTGTTCTTTTTATCTCTGAACCTAGAACTTAAAAACAGGAATTTTCCATTTATACATTTGAAATATGAAAAAACAACATTCTCTTTTTTAAAAAAAAATAGCGATTATGCTTACGAAAATAAGGAAGTCTTTTAAGAGAGATCATTAGATGCAATTGTTTTCTTCTTTTTTTGGCCAAGAAAATGCATAACCTGGTTTGTGCCTGGTGAAGTTATGTTTTATTTAGCCTCTATCTGTTGAATGAACTACAATAAGCTATTTTCATTTTAACATACTAATGCACTAACCATAGCTTACTATAGCCAGCTTTGTTTGTTTAAAATCAGTATTCCTGCAACTATCTGGATGATTCAGATTTCTACTGAAAACATAAAATATGAAACTATCCAGTGTAGAACTTTATGCACTGATACCCAACTGTAATGATACCAATAGGATGAAATATGCATATCATAATCCAAATTCTGCTGCTTCATCCTTTTGTTGCAAATTCTGCAAGAGAGAGAATATTTGTTACAATACACATCCATTGCCTATCCCCATCTTGTTTCCCTTACAGACACTCTTGTATAGAATAATAAAATACCAGCACTATTGAAAATTATCTCATTATCAGTAAATACAGCTACCAGACTACCATACAATAATTACCAAAATAATACTACATAATTCTAAAATAGTTTGTTAAAATGCTTTGAAAAACGAAAATATTTGTATTTTGTTCGCAGAAATACTATAATGTCTTTTAACGTTTATGGGGAAGACATTCTTCAAACAGGGTCTATTACTGCAAAAAAATCTTTCTTCTGACCATCCACTGGGCTTTCATCTGATGGGACTTCAGAGAAAGTCTCGATGTTCATATTTCAAAAGAAGTATGAAAGGAAATATTCTTACTGGTAATGTGCTCTCTACAGTTTTGAATTAAAGCCAGTCACTTTGAGTTAGACCTGGAAGTAGATTTTCCTTTAGTGCAGATGGCAAAGCAATTGCATATTACGATCAGATCAGCCACCCTCAAAAAGCAGTCAAATTGCTCTAGATCTTTTTTGTGTGCCATAAACTAAACAGGAATCTGATGTAGCATGAATAAGTGCTAAAAGGCTATTTCTATCCAGAGAGGATTATGCCAGGTATATCTTCTAACATGATCAAAGGAATTTCAAACTACTAAGGGCCACTTGAACCTCCACTGACAATGACAAATCTAAGAGTACTTCCAACTACGAATATGATGCATCAAGGTTTTCCATAAATCCCCATCTTACTTTTTCATTTGATTTGATGAGCTTAGACAGTGATCCTTGGAGTGGAGAACATCATTTCTTTTATTTGGAAGGGGACATTTATAAGATATACCTTGCCCTTTGCCTTGTAAATGGGGCAAAATTATAAGAAACATTTGGTGCCTGTATTTATGATTTTTTTTGTATTATTATTGGTTATGGAGGTTGAGATTTTGTTTTCACATATCTTGGGCAGAGCAACTAGGGAGATTGTTGGAGAAAAGAATCTTCAAACAGTTTCCCTCCAGTTAAATTTCCTTACCTTCACAAATACTAAAAGATCAAGAGAAATCTAATAGCACACTATAGTGGTATAAAACTATTAGATTGTTGGGTAAATTCCAAGTCAGTCTTGGTTTACTTTTGCTGCAGCTAAAGTCCCATGCTGAGCTGAGATGTATCTGATTGACCCATCTTCCCTGCTGGAGGCCTCTCTTCTTTTTCCTTGACTTGAATGACCTCCAAGTAAAGCACTGACATTTTACAATTCATAATAAAGGGGAAAGGGGGGGGGAGTGAAAATGGAATATATAATTAGGAATATAATTTTCAACTATTGTGACCTTTGGTATACTTTAAATGCTTTTAAATATCTATTGCATACCACTGTTGAGTGAGGGTTTTTTTTCCTTTCCAGTCCTTCTTAAGAACATTTGTTCTGTAGTGAAATATTTAATGAGAGGCGACACTCTTTACCTTCTTTTCCTTCCTTTTCTTTTTCCTTCCAAAGAAGATACCATACCAAAAATATATAAATGTCATCTTTATACATTTGTGCTTAAGAAATATATATGAAATCTGATCGTATGCATGATTTTTTCAGAAATATGACTAAGCTATTTTTTCCTTAGCATTTACTCTCATGTAACATGCACAAGATAGCAATTATTAAATAACATTTCAAAATAGGGAATGGGGCAGTTTTTAAGAACAAGGGCAGGTACATTTAATAGAATATAAGTTGTATTTTTTACAACTTATAATGGAAAAGGTATATGACTGACAAAATGAGTTTATTCCAATAAAATATTGCTTTCCAATATTTTATTTCCAATAAAATGTTAAAACAAAATTAAGTAATGAATCTTGGAGTTATTGGTCTGCTTGTTTAACTATTTTCATTGTATTCTTAACTACAATTGTAGAGCCTGACATCCATTTTCATGTTCAAAAAGATCTTTAATTCTCATCTTTCTGCAGAGCCTTTCAACTTTTAATTTTAATTAATTTTGCCTGCAAATGTGTTTTAACTTTTTAACATCTTGAATTTAAATTTGCTTTTACTGTAAAGCATTAATTACCAGGAGTATGCTGAAACAATCAATAAATCAGACAAATAAAATAACATAAAAATAATGAAATCTATAGATTGGCAAATCTTAGCCCTGAAAAATGCAATTTGGTTTTATTCCCTGCACTAGACATAGCTGATGATGTCATCAGAGTTGACAGGGCAAATTTTTCAGTTCTTTATTGTACTTTTGGGAGGTATTAAGACTGAATAGGCAAAGCTTTGAATAGTTTGTGGTTACAAGCTGACTTCTTTCAATCGACAAATAATGG
>JANHZU010002990.1:117259-127267 GCA_032468055.1 Acrochordus granulatus
GGTGGTGTTCTGCTTGGCTTGGCTACTCTGTACTCTTCTCTACTCTTTCATACTACTAGTATGAAAACATCCTAAGAGAAGTATTCTGGAGACAGGATTACACAATGAAAAATAATTATTCCTACCTTCTCTCACTCTCCTCCCGCACTTTACATTCCCTCCTTTAGAAAAGAAGGAATAAACGCAAACTGAATGATAACTATCTGATTAAATGCATCTACTAAAATAAAGTATCATACAGTATTAATAATCACTTCGAAGCCTGCTTCTACATACCTATAAATCTTGTCTCAAATGTCTTTTGCAGTTGTGACTCCACTCTTTCTTCTGAGATAAATGGAACATTTCAGTTGTAAATCCAATGGTATGAACTCTTAAGCATCTCATGACCTATTTATTAACGAAAAAGGGAGAAGCAGAATGTACAGAATTAAGGATTTACTTTTTATTTCTTCTTTGATTATAATTCTCCCTGCTCTTTTACCTCATCCAAAGTAATTCCTTTCTTCATTTCTTCTTAGTAATTTATAGTCTTTTATACTTCTCTAAGTAGGATGCTAGGCTTTGTTTAACTATATAAGATATTTCCTATGAATATATATTTTCCTATCATAATTATAAAACCTGATTCACTAATTTTTTTTTGAAGTCATATTCCAACTCCTGGGAAGATTCACAGGTACAACACAGAATACTCAATTTCATACAGGAAAAAAACCCAGTCAATAAGTATTTGATAAATGTTTATAAGATTCTATTTATTTATTTATTTTACACATTTCTATGCCACCAGTTTCCGAAGACTCTTGGCGGCTTACATAGATTAGATATTTATACAATTGTGTAAACTGACCCTGCCCCCCCGCTGGCTGGTGATGTTGCATCCGGGCATCTCCGCAGTTCCTGCTCTGCTCCCAGCAGAAGGGTGGGCTGCTTCCAACTCACTGCTCACCTCTCGTCACTCGACTTCTTGCCGCCCGCCTTGCCCGTTCCCGCTGAAGTCGGCCAGCTCCCACCGAAGTAGTACCCGATTATCTACTCACCAGTTTTTATGTGCTTTTGAACTGCCGGGTGGGCAGAGGCTGAGGCTAAGTGATGGGCGCTCACCCCGTCATGCGGAGCTGCGAATCGAACCTGCCAGCATGCCGGCCATTTCTGGTCAACATAACTGGCGGCACTCTCTTTATATCTAATAAAGATTCAGTTTCTGATTTTTCATTTAACTTCAGATCATCCTTATATAACTCATGGCATATTTTTTACTTTGTTTTGGGAGTTCATATGTAAGTTTTATTTATTTAGGATATGAGTTAAGTCTATCACTGAGATGGTTAAAAAAGAATTCCCATAAAAATTATCCATTTTTTTAATCATTTACTGTTTAAGTTGGTTTCCCTTTTTAATAGCCTTCTTTTACAAAATTCTGGATGTTTGTATTAATTCCAAATACTTATTTATCCAACTATGTGAATGAGAATCAAGCACATTTTCTCTAATAAATCCAAGTCATTTGACATTCTTTGTTTTGAGTTTTTAATATCATTTTACCAATCAGCAACTGATTTTTTTGTTCCTCATGAATTTCACCAATTACTTTTTTGTTCAGATAGGTACAATTCTATGGAATCCTAGGTGCTGTTTTAGCTTAATTGTTTTCTAGAAGACATTTCATTATCAAATTACAGGAGTGAAGTTTGCTCTTTTTACATACTAGTATTGCCCTGTCAGTGTTAGTGAGACTGTTCTTGGTGGTTCCTTGATTAGGCTGTTGTTTAATATTAGCTTGTTTGTCTGAGTTGGTAGTTCCTTTATTGGGGTATTATTTACTTCTTGATTGCTGGTCTAGTTAATCTCAGCTAATCTGAGGATTCATTGATGTTCAGGATGTGTGTTTTTTTTGTTTCCTTTTAATTGTCTGTTTTGAATAGTACTGTATATAGATATTGTCTATCTGTATATGCCTGTTGAAGAATACTTCCTGGAATTCTCTGGTGTTTTTTGACTTGGCTTAGCCTGCAATGCTCACAGTTTCCCAGTTGAAACTATGGTTAATATACAAATAGAACAATGGGAAAATATATGGACAATTATGTCACACTCTTAAAGAGTGTGAAGTGTACATTTGAGTGTACACTCTTAAAGAGTGTGAAGTGTACATTTAAAGAAATGTACATTATGTCACACTCTTAAAGAGAATGTTTATAAAATGATGTTTAGAATAGCCCTATAGGAGAAGCTTTCTCATAGTAATGGCTTCCTTTAGAATACAGACGAGATGTGGAAATTCAGAAGAGATCCATGTAGAGATGCTTGTACATTATAAGTCAGGAGATGTTTGTAATTAAACTAATATTGTCTTAGCCATAATATTAGTAAAATATTGTAACCAAGATTCTATTTGTTTATTTATTTATTAAATTTATATGCCGCCGAAATCTGAAGACTCTCGGCGCCTAGAGTCAAGATCAAGTGTTGTGCAAGATCATTGCACAACACACTAATGCTGACCCATTTCTAATAGATCTCTTTTTATACATGTTGAGGATAATGATGGACACATTTTAAGGTTTAGGTACTGTATATGATTGATTTAAATGTACAATATTCTCTATCACTCTTTGACAGATGTTAGTATTCTCCATGAAATACATTCGTGGTTGCTGAGGCAGGTTGAATTGACATTTCTTGACAAACTGTTCATAATAGCCTTAACAGCTTCCTTATACAAAAATGTTTAATTTTCTACCCAACTAAATAATTTATTTCTAAACACACATTTTTGTATTAACATGTCAGTGCTGTCATTCTGCTAGCATGAATCTTAAACAGTTGATGAAAATGTTGTTTTCATCCTCCTACAGGTGTTAACAATAATACTCTGATTCCATCTGCATAAGCCAGAAGTTGAGCTATTAGAGAAGCCATTCAATATTTTGAGGTACACTGTTTATGGTTTACTTAAGTTTCCCAGTATTTTGTTGTGATACTAATGCTAATTCTTCTGGCACACAAATTACCATGAGCAGGAACACCATCCCTGTGTTTCTTTTTTGTTTGTTTCTGAGCATTAACATTGGACTCATTCCAATGAGAGAAATGCAAATTTGTCGATAATTATTTGAGAAAACGTCTTACGTTGTGATATTGTGAATATGTTATGGATGTCTACATTACATTTATATGTCTTTCAATATGCTATTTCTTTGGTTGTTTTTCTGTACTGTGATGTATCCACTTTTTATGAGAAATATTTTGTTTCAAAATAAATTCCACGATAAAACAATTTTTAAAAATATTTTAAGCATATTATAAAATTTCTTATTTAATCAGTATTCTGAAAATAATTTTGAATGGAAGAATTTTTGTTGTTCAATTACACAGTTGTGTACGACTCTTCAAGCCCATAGACCACAGCACACCAGGCCTCCCTGTCCTGCACTGCCTCCTGGAGTCCACCCAAACCCATAGTCATCACACTGACTATGCGATCTAATCATCTCCTCCTCAGTCATCCCCTTCTCCTTTCAATCTTTCAATCTTTCAATCTTTCCCAGCATCATGGTCTTTTCTCTCTTCACATTATGTGACCAAAATATTTGAGGTTCAGTATCTGTCCTTCCAATGAACAGTCGGAGGTGATTTCCTGTAGGATTCACTGGTTTGATCTCCTTGCAGCCCAAGGGACTCTCAAGAGTCTTCTCCAGCACCAGAATTCAAAAGCATCATTTCTTCAACACTCAGTTTCCTTATGGTCCAACTCTCACAGTAATATATTACTTCTGGGAAAATCATAGCCTTGACTATATGGACCTTTGTCAGCCATGTGATGTCTCTGCTTCTTACGACACTGTCTAGTTTTGCCATAGCTTTCCTTCCAAGGACAAAGCATCTTTTAATTTCATGACTGCAGTCACAATCTGCAGTGATCTGGGAGCCCAAGAAAGTAAAATCTGCCATTACTTCCATTTCTTCCCCTTCTATTTGCAGAAAGTGATGGAACCGATTGCCATGATCTTCGTTTTTTGAATATTGAGTTTCAAGCCAGCATTTGCATTCTCCTCTTTCACCCTCATCAAGAGGCTCTTTTGTTCCTCTTCACTTTCTGCCATTGGAGTGGTGTCGTCTGCATACATGAGATTGTTGATATTTTTCCTGGAAATCTTAATTCTGGCTTGTGATTCATCAAACCTGGAATTTTGCCTGATGTACTCTGCATATAAGTTTAATAAGCAGGGTGACAATATACAGCCTTGTCATACTCCTTTCCCAATTTTGAACCAATCCATCATTCCATGTCTGGTTCTAACTGTTGCTTCTTGACTAGTATACAAGTTTCTCAGGAGAGAGGTAAATGTTCTGGTATTACCATGTCTTTAAGAATTTGCTACAGTTTGTTGTGATCCACACAATCAAAGTCTTTAGTGTAGTAATGAAACAGAAGTGGATATTTTTCTGGAACTCCCTTGTTTTTTCCATGATCCAGCAAATGTTGGCAATTTGATTTCTAGTTCCACTGTCTCTTCAAAACCCAGCTTGTACAACATAAATTCTGGGTTTATGTACTGCTGAAGCCTAGCTTGTAATATTTTGGACATCACCTTGCTAGTATGTGAAATGGGTGCAATTATACAGTAGTTTGAACATTCTCTGGCATTGCCCTTCTTTAAGATTGGAATATAAACTCACCTATTCCAATTCTTCGGCCACTGCTGGGTTTTCCAAATTTACTGGCATATTGAGTGCAGTACTTTAACAGCATCATCATTTAGGATTTTAAATAGTTCAGCTGAAATACTGTCACATTCACTAGCTTTGTTGCTACTCATGTTTCTTAAGGTACACTAGACTTCACACTCCAGGATGTCCAGCTATAGTGACCATACCATCATGGTTACCAGGAACATTTAGAACTTTCTTGTACCGGTCTTCTGTGTATTCTTGCCATCTCTTCTTAATCTCTTCTGCCTTTTTTTAAGTCCCTACCATTTTTGTCCTTTATCATTTCCATCTTTGCATGAAACCTCCCCTTGATATTTCCAATTTTCTTGAAGAGATCTCTAGTCTTTTCCAGTCTATTGTTTTTCTCCAATTCTTTGTACTGTTCATTAAGAAGGTCAACCTATCTCTCCTTGCTATTCTCTGGAAATCTGCATTTAGTTGGGTATATCTTTCCTTTTTTCCCTTGTCTTTCACTTTCTTTCTTTCCTCAGCTATTTGTAAAGCCTCATTAGATGTTCACTTTGCTTTCTTGCATTAATTCTTTGGGATGTTTTTAGTAGCTCCCTCTTGTACAATGTTATGCACCTCAATCCATAGTTCTTCAGGCATTCTGTCTGTCAGTTCTAATCCCTCAAAACCATTCCTCACCTCCAGTGTATATTCATAATGGATATCATTAAGGTCATACCTGAATGGTATAGTGGTTTCCCTACTTTCTTCAATTTAAGCCAAAATTTTGTAATATGAATGGAAGAATAAGATGATAATTAATCAACAAGTATATAAATAAACAAACATTTAGGAATGGCCATTCAGTTGATTTCATACCTAATAATTTTCTATATGCATTAGTCAAATCTTTCTAGATTTATATAAAGATTTTCCTTCCTTCTTTCCTTCCTACTTTGTAAATGATGAAATATAATTTTTTATTTTGTTTAAGTGCTAAACCATACTTCATGATATCAAGACAATGTTATATTGTTCAAGTAATCCTCAGTGTATGACAACAGCTGGGAACAGAATTGCTGTCTCTAAGTCACGTGGTTGCAAAGTGCAATGTCACATGACAGTGTTGCTTGTAGGAAGTTGGCAAATATGGTCAGAAACAGTGATCATGTGACTATGGGTCGGTGCAACAATGGAATTCCAAAGACCACTTATTCAGTGCCATCTTAAGTTACGACAGTTGCTGAATATGTGTTTGTTAAATGAGGACTCTTTGTACTAAAATCAGGGTGTTATAGAAAGAATCTAGAACTACAGTAATTTGAAAAAAGAAAATACACTCTCTTTCAGTTCTATGGTTTTACGTATGAGAACATAGTAAAAATCATCTGGTCCTTAGCAGTTTTTAAAAGTAGGTAAACATAACCTCAGATGAATAACAATAAATGACATATTACACCATGTCTTCGTTTATTTTACAAAAAGTAAACCAAAATGGAGAAGGCATGTATGAAAACAAAGTAAAACCTTATGCTTCCATAGGGTTGAAGAGGCTAAGTAGCATCCAGGTGCTGCTAATCAAGTGCCCTTGATCAACTGATCATCTGCAAGTGTGACTACCTCTATAAAAGCCAAAGTTTTAGGAATTTGTTGGTCTCTAGCATTGAGGTGTGCATTAACATACTGCCAAAGAGTAAAGACATCAGCTGTCATCTTAGAGAAGCAACTGTTGCTGTCCATCAATCTGGAAAGGATTATAAGGCCGTTTCAAAACAATTTGAAGTCCACCATTCTACAGTGAGGAAGATTATTTGCAAGTGGAAAACATTCAAGACAGTTGCCAATCTTCCCACTAGTGGACATCCCAGTAAATTCACCCCAAGGTCAGGCCATACAATGCTCATAGAAATCACAAAATATCCAAGAGTGACATCTCAAACTCTACAGGCCTCATGTGAAATGTTACAATTCATGACAATACAGTTAGAAACAGACTGAACAATAATGGTTTGTTTGGAAGGGTTGCCAGGAGAAAGCCTCTTCTCTCTAAAAAGAACATGGCTTAGGTTTGCAAAGTTGCATTTGAATAAATCACAAGACTTCTGGAAGACTGTCCTTTGGACAGATGAGACCAAAGTGGAGGTAATGCACAGTGTCATGTTTGGGGATAAAACCAAATGCAGCATATCAGCACAAACCTCTCATACCAAATGTCAAGCACAGTGGTGGAGGGGTGATGATTTGGGCATGTGTTGCAGCCACATGACCTGGGCACTTTGCAGTCATTGAGTTGACTATGAACACCTCTGTATATCAAAGTATTTTAGAGTCAAATATAAGGCCATCTGTCCTAGAGCTAAAGCTTGGCTGACATTGGATCATGCAACAGGACAATGATCCCAAGCACAGCAGCAAATCTACAACAGAATGGCTGAAAAAAAGGGGTGTTGCAATGGCCCGGTCAAAGTCCAGATCTCAAATGCTATGGTGGGACATAAGAGTGCTGTGCATAAAAAAATGTCCACGAACTGAAGCAATGTTGTAAAGAAGAATGGGCTAAAATTCCTCCACAGTGATGTTGAGAGTCTGATAAAGTCATACAGAAAACAATTACTTAAAGTTATTGCTGCTAAAGTGGTTCTACAAGTTATAGAATCATAAAGTGTACTTAGTTTTTCACACAGGGCTTCTCCATTTTGGCTTTCTTTTTGTAAAATAAATAATGACATGGTGTAATACGTCATGTGTTGTTGTTCATCTGAGATTGTATTGACCTACTTTGAAGAACTGCTAAGGACCAGATGGTTTTATTATGTGCTGATACATAAAATCATCTAAGACAATGACATTATAAGGCATGCACATTTTAGGACATAGTCAAGCTGTATGTGCCTGAAAAGGTTTCAAGTTGAAAACAGATGGTTCATTTATTTATTCAGAACTCAAAGAGTATTAAGCAGCAGATTCAGAGTATTATAAGTAGTTCCTCATATCCCAACTGCAAGATATCATAACAGTATATGCATATATTTTCTGATGAATGTATTGTCTCATCTTTCTCTATACCAGTTGCAACCATGTTCCCATCTCCATTTATCTTGGTTGGGTAAATAAATAATGAAGTTATTTTCACTTCCATTGTAGCCAATTGTGTTTGGGGAGGTAGTGAAATCATAATAAGAAAATTTATTATCCCAGATACAGCTTACCTTCCCTGCTCCTTAGATTGTAATAGCAAATTCTAATTCTCTAGGTATTGTTTAACTGTAGTTTTCATAAGCCAGTAGAGGGAAGTACTGGAAGTTGTGATTCAGTAACATCTGAAAAGCTATATAATCAAACAATTTATTAAGTAAAATGCATCACTTTAAAATATAGATATATTAATATACAAATATTTAATGTTCTTGCTTTAGTTCTTATGTAGATAGAACAAAACATTAAAAATGTCCAAAGTGCCAACAGTTCAGTATTAACAGTTTGTGACTCTGCACACAAAGACCCATGCTTCTTCTGCCTGAGCAGCCTTCTATCACGTTAACCTAATGTGAGCGAGCAGCAACTGCTCCATATTGTCTGAGTGTTGCATATGTTAGCATGAAGTTTTTACATTTCTTTCTCTCACTGAATCAACCTTTAAGATTAACCATCTGCTAGGTCTGGAGTAGAGTTTTAATATTAAGCACAAAAAAGACACAAAAATAAATAAATAAACAGAATAAGTGACATAAAACAATACAAACATGCCATGATAAATGCACAGTAAAGAAAGGAGGAGTTTATGGCTGTTTTATCTTTGTATGAAAAGTGTATGTTGAAGGAATTTTAAAGCCTGAGGGATAACTTGACTGACAGCAAGAGAGAGTATTCAGTTTGCTTTTTTTTAAGATTACCATCTCTGATGTTTAAGAGGTAATGCTTGGCTGAAAATTAAATAAATCTATACATTTTAGCAGAGGTACCTTTACTTTTCTCCAATGCATTACTGCACTTTTATGCAGTGCTGTCCCCATTCATTTTAATGAAGAAAAGAGAGACCTGAATAAATAAATGAACCATCTGTTTTCATCTTGAAGCCTTTTCAGATACATATAGCCTGGCTATGTCCTAAAATGTGCATGCCTCATAATATAATTGTCTCTAATGGATTTTTTTCATTAGGTTTTATTATTCACATCTTGCACCAAACTGTAATTTTAAGTTATAGCTTATTTTCTATGACTGAATTTCATACAGCAAAACACTGTCATATTTTGTTAAAAGAATGAATGAATTTAAATAAAGAGCTCCATTTAAGTAACTGTATGGTAGAAGCATTAGAGATATATCTCTAGATGTCTCAAGAAGACATAACTAATGTATCCTATACATAGCTACATTCAGGCAAAATATTCCTACTCTAGGATTCAACTCAAAGAATTTTGAATATAGCAAAAGTAGAAATAGTCCTTGCTTAACAATAGAATAGTCCTTGCTTATTACAGTAGAAATAGTCCTTGCTTAACAACAGTATTAGGGTTTTGTAACACTGTTAGTTGCAACACTGCTAAAAGAAAGGGACTTACCGTCAGTCTTCAAAGTTGTGGCTGTTGCAGTGTCCTTGTTGTCACATGAGTGTGATTCAGGCACTTGATGACCAACTTGCAATTATGATGGTCACAGCATTCTGTAGTCACATACAGTATTGCCATTTGTGATCTTCACTGCTGGCTTCTGACAAGTACAGTCAATGGAGAAGTCTGCAGGAAGTCACAAGTTGCAGTCATATGAGATTGTGCTTAATGATTGCATGTGGTTCCCTCAATGATTGCAACTCGAACTACTGGAACTGCCATTGTAAGTTGGCATGGTTGTGTAATTTTTCAATTTACAACCAAATCAGCAACTAAAGTCCCAGCTGCATTTGGTTAGTAAGGACTGCCAGTATTATGTTAGTGAATGTCAGAAATCTCCTTTCATACATACAGTACATGTCTACATGAGATTGGTCCTTGCACTATTAAAGTTCCAGCTCACACAGAAGCTTTAATAGACACAAGAAAGCTTCTCACTGAAGAAAATTGTGTTTGTGAAATCAGCTCTTTAGTGTCAGATCAGAGAAAGCATGAATTACCGAAAGGGGATGGTGCTCCTCACACATTGTTTCATGGGTTACATGGAAATATATTGTCTGAACAGAACTTAAAATATTATCTGGAGAAGAAAAACATATAAATAAATTATCAGTTACTTAACACTCGTCAAATTGTCATAAACAGATTAATATAATCGCAACAAAAGTTTAAAAAGCAGGCATCTGGATTGGATTTTTCAAGTAGAAGACGTTTCACCTTTTATCCA
>JANHZU010002991.1:1721-35362 GCA_032468055.1 Acrochordus granulatus
ACTCTAAGCTAATCTCTCTTTTCATCACTCCCCCTGGCTCTGCCATTTCTTCTCCTACATTTGACCCCTGTTTATATACAAGAGCTTGCCCTGCCAGGGGATGTGGTTTTCTTCTTGATAGTTCCTTGATTAGGATATTGTTTACTGCTTGATATAGCTATTGCTAAATAGATATCATCTTTTTTGCAGAGAGAAAAACCTTAAAATAGCTTAAATATCAAGGGATACCACAGCCTATGCTTTCACAAAGCAAAAGAAGTCATTAAGATAGGGAAAAAGATAAAAGTAGATAGGTCATCTACTTTTTCATGGTGAAAAGTAGATCACCCTAAAATTAAAATCTGGACTTAACTGGCCCTTTTTTCATCAATTCTGATTTGCAAATTGGCCAAGGAATCGTTTAAAGAAATGCTATATAATTGCAGATTGATCGTGCTGGGGCATCCACTTTTTAAGTGGTGGCTGGAAACATGGGGGTTGAACGTATAGAGCTTTTATATCATCTGACATTTTCTTGAAGATGTGGTGAGCAATGCAACACTGAGCCATCTCATGCTGATACATCAAGGAACGTCCTTCAGTAGGCAACCTCATGGGTTCTTCCTATCACAGCTGGCACCTGTTACGGGAAAGCTTTTTTCTGTATTCTATGCAACGAAGATAGGAACCCGAGGCTAAACTGCCAGCAACTCTCACCATTGGCCATGCTGATGATGCCAAAAGGTGTAGTTTAGTAAAATCTGGAGGATCACCAGCTCTGCGCTTCTGCAGTGCAACAGTGAGACTTCTGCTGTATCCTTGTTGCAGGCTTTAAATTTGGCTATAATTCCAACCTGTGATGACCCAATACAATGAGCCAATGTACTGAACTACCACTGATGTTTATAATAACCACTGAACTGATTATTGCAGAATCTGAAACCATCCTCGTTTATAAGGATTGTATCAAAGGAGCCTCCACAGGAAGACTGTTGGTGCAGATGCAAATAATTAAAAGTATTCATAGCAAACGTGATGTGTCAGCTGCTAAAGAAAGATTACCTAGTCCCTCTGATCTCTAGACTGTTCTCCAATCATGCAGAGGATAAAGTTCCCTGGAGAAAGAGAGAGAATCCTTCGGGTTTTGTGACTATTCACATGCAAATGATTAAAATTAGCTACTACTGGGTAAAGGTTTCAAAACTTTATGATCAGGAATAATAATGATAATGACCCTGAAGTTTGTATAATAACACAGCACTGATGGAAAACATATTCTCAGCACACTTTGCTGGTGATAGGAGACAGGAAGTATGCTTCTGTCCTCAGAGACGTACTAGAGACATGACAAGAAGCATAATTAAGAAAAATGGAGACTTTAATGCTACAGCAGAATAGCTCCCTAGAGAAATCTTTCAGATTTACCAAGGTAAAGCATCAAAGTAGGAGGATGAATAAGGAGGTTGGCACCCAACTCAAATAGATATAGTGACATACATTCCTACTTGGAGCATCCATAGTATTGAACAAGCATCTTTTTGGATGATTTCAGGCTCACTCCAGAGCATTCCTGGAGCATAGAAAGAGTCTTTCACAGGACACAAATGTTCTTTCATGGACTCCAGGCATGGTTTGCCAATCAGAATTGTTCTATATGTGCCTGATGATGAAACAAATGGATATAAACTTGAGAGCTGAAGTAGCACTGTGCAAAAAAAAAACAGAGGGGAAAACATTTCAATTTCCCCAGGATCCTCTATTATTGACCTAGATGTGGCCATTCCTGGTAAAAATGGAAAGAACAGTTTCATTCAAGAACTGTACTCATCTTCATCAAGTCTGTTTCTTCTGGATTAAACAAGTTCAAGATTTCCTATTACGATTTATGTGCTAACCAGTTTACAGAAACAAAAGTATCTGTTGCATGTATGAACATCTTCTGCATGGCCACTGTTAAGCATATTGTTGTCACTATTGTTATTTGTTTCTTACATGTTTCTTTGTTTTGCTGACCTCACTTTTTCTTACTGCTTCTTTGCGTATAGATATAGACTAGGAGTAAGGCGCAGTGGCACAAGAGGTTAAGATGTGTGGCTTGTCGGCTGGAAGGTCGGCAGCCTGAGTTCAAGACCCACCACTGCCCTGCAACTGGATGAGTTCCTGTTGTTCCTAGCTCCTGCCAACCTAGAAGTTCAAAACTATCCAAATGCAAGTAGATAAACAGGTACTGCCTACTCAGCGGGAAAAGTAACAGCGTTCCATGAGCCTTTGGCATCCAGTCTTGCCAATCATGGAAGCATCTTTAACAATGCTGACTCTTCAGCTATGAAACAGAGACGAGCGTTGCCCTCTAGAGTCAGATATGACTGAGAGAGGAAAACCATACCTTTCTATAGACTATGAAACTTCCTTCCATAATAAATCATTTTTTTCTGCCACAGACCAACATGATTCTGAGATTAAAAACAAATGTGTTAATGCAGCAATCACTGAAAAAAAATGCAATTTTCATTTGTACCTTATTGCTGAGCTGAAATCTTGCCTGTTTAAAGGAAACTCCAGTTTGCAAAGGTAATGAGTAATGATCTATCCATTATATTTGCTCTTCTTGTCTGACAAGGAAATCAGAATCAAGCTTTAATTTCCTGCAGCAGGTGATAAATTAGAGTAACAAAATAGAGAGACATCTGTTGTGTTAGATGTCAGAATTTCCTGCCCTGCACCTCACCAAATAAGTCTGAACGTT
Organism: Acrochordus granulatus; assembly: GCA_032468055.1. Lineage (NCBI taxonomy): Eukaryota > Metazoa > Chordata > Lepidosauria > Squamata > Acrochordidae > Acrochordus > Acrochordus granulatus. The sequence continues at coordinate 4,447 of JANHZU010002991.1, forward strand.
TTTGTTTTTTCTAACGAACTAAAAATGTTTCCTTAATACTTACTTAATGCATTTTCTTTCTTGGAAGCCAATTCTGCAGCAATGGCTTTTAAAGCAAAGGTTAATTTGGAGAGCTTCAAACTGTCAAGGGTCTCTTAAGCAAGCAGTGCATGGAAATAAAATTGGACAAGCAGCCATTCACCCTGTTATAGATTCAGAGAACAAGATGAGAAAAAGCCATTGATTTATTTGGTAAGAAAACAAAAATGAGAGATCGCTGATGGATGAAACTGATGGTCTTGAGATCTGAGAGATGAGTACAAAAAAGGATATGTTATGGGCATTTTGCAAAGGGATGGCAAAATGCCATAGAGCTGGGCTGCAAAGGGTGAACTTTCTTTTTATGGAGGATAACATGGGCTATCAGACATCATGGGAATCTGTTGTTTCCAGGTTCAATTGCAGTTGTCAATGTAGAAAGTTGCTAGTTCACTAAATTCTTGTTGAGTAACTGCTATGGAAGAGAAAGTTGCCTCAGGTAGGCCTTTGACCCAAGATTCACCTTAGGTTCTTATTGGTAATGCTGTCCATTTATTTTAGTGAGAAGTGATCTTAGGCTTAGTTGTCACTGAAATCAACTTAGTGGGCAACTGTCCAGTTCAATGGTTTCTGGAATTTAGAGATGATAAGAGTATCAGAAGTTATTGTCCCTAAGTGGTTTCTTTTTGTTTTATTGAGGAACTCCAGGACATGAGGTAGTAGAAACAATGCCTGAGGATGGTGAGGAGCAAATATGATCAGACACACTGAAGAGTTCACGCTTGGTCCTATATTGTATGAATAAAATGAGCAGTATTTTTAGCTCTTATGCCATCATCAAAATGCATTGAAAGACCTTGTTTAAGATGACCTGATCCCTGCTGGGGAGACACAGACTGATGAACCTACCTGCAGGCTGAAATGAAATGTTTGATAAATATTTTGCTGATAAAATCTCTCCTACATAGGCTCCACCTGGGCAGATCTCAATGAAACAACTAGGGCAACATCTGGTAATATGACCTCAGATTTGTTGAGTTTTTGAACTTCAAGGAATAGATGTGCTGCTGCAGCATAAAGTTTCCCAGCTATGGAATGGATTCAGGACAATTTGGCTCCTTCAGGTTGGAGTTGGGGAATGGGGAATGCTTCTTTGATAGAGGAGTGTACCAGTTGCTTTGAAAGGGTGGTACACCTCCCTCTGAAGAAGCCATTCTCAACCCCACCATATCAGACAAATTACCACGCAGTCTCCAAACTTCCCTTTTTAGAAAATGTTTTAGAGAAAGTAAAAGGTATCTGTTGCAGATTTTTTAGGTGTCATGGATTATCTGGACTCCTTTGGTTCAGGATTACTGCATTGGCTACTGTAGTGATTGACCTGTATTGAGAACAAGTTGAGAAGATCATAATCTTCCTTATTTTATTTGATGTTTCAATGGAACCCCTTACCATTAAACATGTTATCTGCTGGACTGCTTGCAAAGGTTGCAGATGGATGGCTTTCTTCTATTTGCATTCATTCTGATTCTTATCTGGAATGTTTGATTTGCCTGTGACTGGAGTACATATATATAGAGAGAGGATATACATCAATAAACACACCATTTTCTTTCAAGATCAGCAATATGCAGCGCATAGAAAGGGAGTAAGATGTAGTAAACCAAAGAAATTGAAGAGATGAGGAGGGAAAAGAGAAAGGAAATATAGCTAAATCAAGTTTACATGAAACCCTATTCACTATTCTTTCCCAAATTTTCCTTGTACAATAATACTCATTTGCTTTCATCATATCCATACACCAATTTATACACTGCTTTTCATTTGTAAAAGTTCTCACTGCTTTTTGAAGACCTCATCAATGTCATTCAACCATGGCTTGCTTGGTCTTTTACTTCCTGTCAACTCATTCATTCTTTATATATATTTTTTGAAATTTGATCCTCATTCATTCTCTCAGGTGCTCAGTTTGTCTCAGTTCTCAGCTAATAACATGCACATTCATTCACATTCCCAAGCTACATACTTAAACTATCACCACAAGCATTCCTTGTCTTTATCACACATCTTTGCCTTATTCTTTCCTCATTGTTTAATTATTTGTTAAGCAATCCACTTATTCTCATGCATTACTCCCATTATATACCACTCTTACTGCATTCTGCAAACAATTTACCATTCAATACATGTGCCCAAAATTCCATAGTTCATTCATTTTCTCATATGCTTTCTCTAAATCAATGCATCTGCATATCTCCTACCAGGTGTAAAATTACACTGTACTTCCTAAATTTTGTACATTGTCACTATTTGTCCTCTTCCAGTAATAATTCTGTTAAGCATCATCCTAAGCACCCTGAACAAACCCATGCTTCTTTACTTCTTGCATTCCCTCTTGCTATTTTTGCTTTGTTTAGGGGAACAATTACGGCATTCTTTCCATGGTCTCCCAAACTCATTAAACAAGTCACACATCTAATCCATAAGCAAACCACATCCACATTTTCATATTTTAAAATTACATTCCTCAACATCAATATCATACCAACACTATTCAGATCAATTGTATCTGACCTTTTTCTTTTAACTTCACATATGTACCACCTATCTTTATTTTCCTTCATGTGTTAATTTATGCTCTTTTGATCCCCCTTATATTCCTAGTCATAAGCTTCCATACACTGTAGATACCACTGGATGGACCTGTAGAAATTGACATCTACAAAGCAGAGAAGGTGTAGACTTGATCACTAGCTTTAACCATATCCACCCCATCAGCACCAGTTGTGCAGTTGCCACAAGCACAACCAAAGCTCATTTTGCAAGCTAGGATCTTTAATCTAGAAAGTATCTTACTAGTGAGCATACTGCTCATGTCCCAGCTCATGAATATCACATATTCAGAATGGAATATCTAAACCTCTGAGTAATCCCTACAATCAACTGCATCATGGACAGAGAATGAATATATAAAGCTAGGATCAGAGAAAGAGAAAGATGAAGGCTTCCCTAACCTGTAGTTTGCCTGTTGTGTGTTCAGAACCTCAAACTATAGTTCTCATTGCAAATTATGGCTTTCCCAACCTATTATTTGGCTGTGCTGAGACCTCCCTTGCAATTTCTCAAGTTTTTCATTCCCTAAGAAAGAAGCTTCTGTTTTTCTATCTTATCCCCAAAAAGCTTAAGAATTCCTTTCTAATTTATTTGAAATCTTTCTGAATTTAATTGAATATGGGAGATATTTTGAGGGACCCTCTGCTGGGGTTGTTGCTGTGTTGTTCTATCACCCTGAAGTCTTTCTGTACCTACATTTACTTATCTGGGGGAAAAAAATCCCATGGGAAAAATTCCATCATAGTGCCTTTTCCTGGGAATATTGGAAGCCAGGGAGATTGCAGATGGATGGAGAGGTGATAGTACAATGGAAAAGGAACCATTCACTTGTACCCCTTAAGCTACCTTGTTATTAAAATAAGTGCTTGAACTCCCACAAGGTGGATTCACTAAAATTAACTTCTCTCTCAAAAAGAAAATTCAAAAGCAAATTCTCTTTCAGCAACTGGTAGGAGAGAAAAGAGCAGGAGAATTGTCTTACCTTGACACTAAGTAAAATGCCTGAATCAACTGTAGCTTTTTAAGAGTCTATTTGTAGTAGCTAGTAAGCAGTCTTAAATAACAGCCCAGCTAGCTACCCAGCAGTAGATCGAGAGCTGTTCCTTCCCCACAGAGGAGCAACATCTTCTAAGCTGCTTGAATCTGGGGAGCCAATCAGTCCTTGATATAAACTGCTTCTTTTGCTGAGGCAGATATCTGCAAATTAATGCAGCTTGTGAACTATAGATTAATGGTTGAGATGCAGGAAGTGCTCCAGCCATGAATATGTTATTAAGAGGTAATTTTTTTACAAAAAGGACTGTTATGGACCTCTGAAGGACATTTACATCTCCAGTTCCCGAGGAAGAAGAAAGATTAGATTAGATAAACTTCATTGTCATTGTAAAATACGATGGAATTGAGTGCAACCTTCCCATAAAATAGAAACCTTAAAAACATTAAAACCATTTAAAACCATAAAGAAATGCAGTAAAATCCCCAAACATGGTCATGACATTCCACATATTGCATGATCCCTTAACACCATCCACAATCAAGCCTTAGAAACATTAAGTGTAACTAGTGCTTTTGAAAAAAAAAAGAAACCCTCTTCTTTAGCCTATTTGTCCTTGCCTTAATTGCCCTATATCTGCTGCCTGAAGGCAGCAAACAGATGATGTCCCGGGTGGAATATATCTTTAGCTATATTCTGAGCTTTCCTAAGGTAGCAGGAGCTATGAGCTGTTCCAGAGAGGGAAGCAGACAACTTGTGATTTTCTGGGCAGTGTTAATGACCCTCTGGAGTGCTTTCCTATCCACTGCTGTACAGCTGGCATATCACATATATATGCAATATGTCAGCACACTCTCTATAGAACAGCGGTAAAAAGACACCAGCAATTTCTGCATAAGGTGAACTTTCCTCAAAAGTCTCAGAAAATAAAGTCTCTGCTGGGCCTCCTTGATTACTGCTGTTGTATTTGGGCTCCAGATCAGGTCCTCCTCAATCTGAACACCCAGAAACCGAAAGCTGGAGACCCTCTCTGCACAATCCCCACATATATATAATGGCATTTTATTCTTCCTGTAGTCAGTGATCAACTCCTTGTGCTGTGTGATGAGTCTGCTGGATTATGAGGAACAACCCCAGCCAAGTGGGGTTTTGAAACTTCATTAATTAAATCCACATTTCATAGAATTTGTTGAATTGATTAGCAATCAAGTTAAATTGATATTTATTATCTCTACAACATTGCTCACGCTGCAGAGAAATTGAATTTGATAACTACCATCTGATGTTTTCCCTTCTTCCTCTCCCCAGTATTAATGCTACATGTTCTAAAAAGAGGTGATATTTAAATATCCCTCACCAGCATATATATTCAGACTAACCTAGAGGGTATTTTACCAGATGTGTTAGGAAGAATTCATAGCTAAGTAGGAGAAGATTCTAGATTTGATCCTCAGCACCTTCAGGTAGTCCTGAAAAATCCCTGCTTCAAACCCTGGAGAGTCTACTACTACCAACGCTTTATTTAAATGGACCAACAATCTGATTCATGGTAACTTTCTCCCCTTGTCTCTATTTAAACCCAAGAACAAATTGCTTTTGGGAAATAGAAACTACTAATAAGCAGTTAAATTAATGATAGTTAAGCTAATAACTTAACTATCAAGATGCTGACAGCCATTAATGGCCTTTTGTAAAATATGGAGATTCCTAGGGTCTCTATTAATCCTAACTCCTTAAATAGAATGCGAGCGATATTAGGAATTCCATTTTAATCAGCTGAATTATAAATTTCTAATGCTGATTTTCTTTTTTCAGGGAAAGGTTTAAATTTTATAATATAACAGATTTTAATGTGTTTAGTAGATAACAAGCTACTTCACAGTTCTCAGCAATGAAGGGAGTTCAAGTCAGTTGATGGTCAGGTAAAGGCAGGTTCGTTCCTGAAAAAAATTGGCACAAGTTATGGCTTTCCCAGAAATAAGTCCTTCCTTGCAAGTAGGAAAATACATCAGCCACGCTTTGGATGGGATTATGAATGTTCACACTTAAGGCTCATCTTCACATGCATGATGTAGTGCATGAAGATACTTTCTAAGCAATTTTTCTTGCCAGTACGTGACACTGGATGAGAGGAGACAACGGGCCTGTCTCCCAAGCCTTAGTCATTTCCCTAGCTATTTTCGTCCCCCATTGCACTTGTGCCACACCCTGCCGTACATTAAGAATGTTTCAGAAGCAATAGCACGTCGTTTTCGAGATCTGAGGCCCAGAGGCGACCATACAGGGACAACTTATGTGATGCAAAGATTGTTTGGAGATGGGGGAAACATCAAGTGTATTTTACCAGATATACCAAGTGTATTTTACCTCTATAGACTGCCCCTGTGATTATGTTGGTCAGACAAGGAGGAAGCTAAGCACCAGATTGTGAGAACGTGAGCGGATGGTTACACGAGACGACCAAATTCATCGGTAGCCTTGCATTGCAGTGAACAGGGACATACGTTCAGTTTCACAGCCACTATGATTGTTGGCCAAGAGGGGATGAAAATAGCGAGGGAGGTGACTAAAGCTTAGGAGACAGGCCCCTTGTCAGTTAATAGGAGTGCTGATTTACCACCTGCCCAGTAGATGCTTCAGAGCCATAGGTGGGGTGGTAAAAAGAAATAGCAACTAACAACGTAAAAACAGTACTTACGACTTAATTAACAACTAAAAGCAATTGAGAACTTAAGTAAACAACTAAGGAGCGATTTAAATGGAAAGGACAGAGTGGCTCAGTGAGGGTGCTTTGGAGAGACAGAAAAGTTCCCTGATGATGGGCTTTAGCATGAGCCCGAAAGCTTAGAATAATAAACTTTTAGTCTTGGCGACTGACTCCAATTGGTTTTTGCAACTTTATCCTGGATCACAGGTGTTTACTTTCATTCACTTTGTTTCCTCTTTCAAAGATTTATAAAATCTGGTGAATTGGAATCTATCTGTAATTAAAGGCATTGGAGTTTTTGTTCCTGTTTTGATTTGTTGTGTTGTTTCCCCCCCTTTGAATAGAGAATTATTCATTTTTGTTTGATATGTATTGGTTAGATAATGGACTGTCTTGTATAGCATAATGAAATAAAATTAATATTAAAAAAAAACTTGTTTACCATATACATTCTGCTTTTCACCATTAAGGCCAAGATATGATTGGATAATTATCCCAAATTATTGGATAATTTTGCCATGATTGCTTTTGTACAGGTAGTCCTCCACTTACAATCATTTGTTTATCACCATTAAAAGTTACAATGACACTAGAAAAAAAGTGACTTACAACCTGTCTTTGCGCTTACAACAATGGCAACACCCCCTCAGTCGTGTGATAACCATTTGCGATCTTCCCAACCAATAAGACAGGAAAAGTCAACAGAGGAAGCCAGATTTGCTTAATGATCACATGGTTCAGTTAACAACTACAATGATTCTCTCAACAAATGTGGCAAAAAAAAGTTTGTGAAATTGTGCACTACTTACTGAATAACTGTCTTGGTTACCAATGGAAGTTCTGGTCCCAACTGCGGATGTAAGTCAAAGACTATCTGTAATCTACTTACAAAAGATCGGAGACACGCAGAATGTGCATGCATGTTTGTGCAAGAGAGAAAGAAGTGATACTGTGAAAGCCCTGCCTCTTTTTAACACACATCACACCACTGAAGGATCAGACTTCAGTCACACAACTGAGGCCATTCGCTTGATGTCTTTTAACCTCCACACAGACCCACCTGGGAAAGACAATCAACATTTCTTTTGAATAATTGCAAAATAATAATGATGATAATGATAATAACAGCCTTTACCAGATAGAGCCCAACACTTTGCTGAATATACTCCACAGCCATATGTCCCAAATTAGAGGGGGGGGGAAATAATTGCAACAGAGATAACAAATGTGAAGTCTACAATATGAAAGCATCGGGGTCTCTTTTCACTTGCTGTTGTCATTGCTAATGACTGACATGCCAAAGTTCCAGACTGCATATCTCAAATCGTTCACACTTTTTAGGAATGTTTGCAAATAGACAAATGGTATGACGATGTTAGAGCACATAAGCTGAGCCCTCAAGCTGTTTGACTGGTTTCAAAGCTGCATCGTTTTTCTCCACGCTTAGCTCGCTGAGAGGAAACAAACGTGAGAAGTTTCCCACTCTAAATAGCTACAGAAAACTTCACGACCTATCAAAAGGCTTTGTCTGACCAATGTTCCTGTCCCCGATCTCTTCCACCCCAGAACCACATTAACACTATGGAAACATGTGCCCAAATCCCAGAAAGGGCACTGCTGCACTTCCTTAGATAAATGTGCATGGGAGGTACAAGAATATTCAAAAGCACATTCAGATGCTATTAAAATAATATTTCTTAAAAAATATTTAAGAAAATAATTTCTTAAGCCAATGGGATATACGTCTCCATTTCATGCATTATCCTTTTTCCTCTGTAATTGGCATGTTTGGACATTCTGTGGCTGCATTTCAGCCCAGGAGAACCCAGGCAATATCCCCCCCAAAAAATATACAACAAAATCCAGGCTTAATGTTACATTTCTATCTTCAATTATATTTACTAGCATCTTGCAAGGGATTTGGTCCAGTGGTTGAGCTTTTTGCCCCAGCGCAAATGGATTGATTACTTCTTCCAAACTCCTTCTCATCCTAAACAAATGTCCACCTTGCAGCTATAAAATAAACACAAACTCAAAGGGAACCTATAGACAGATTTTCTGAACTTGTGTTTCAGCTTGTGGCAGTTCTATTGTTGTATATTAGATTAAAAATTAAGAAAATTAACAAGAAAGGGTGCTGTTTGGGGGGGAAAAAACTTCCGAACTACTGCTATGGAAAAAAACTGTCTCATAAATGCATTCTACACTGCAAATTCAGAATTGGCTTTTGACTTTTAACATCTAAAGTGAGTACAAGAATTCAGCTACTGCCCCTTCTGAAATACCCAGCTGCTAATCAGGTTGGTTTTTATAAATTCAGTATTAATCACACTGGGAAACTTTTCTTTCCTGTACGTTGTCGTCTTAAACCCCAAATGCTAAACGTCATTTCTTTCTTCTTCTTCCTCTTCCTCTTCTTCTTCCTTTCTGCAGAGAACAGGAGACTCTGGTGGAGATTCTGAAAGGTAACCAATTCTTTATTTTCTTGGCTCTTTAGGCAGCAGTGCTAATTAAGACTTTGAAAATGTGAGCCTCGTTTTGAGTCGCTGAGAGTCAAAAGTCGATGGACATTCATTTTCATTTTCTCTTCCTTGATTTTTGTCCATGTGAATCTGATCTCATTGGCCAAATCACAGGTAGGAAATAATTAATGGGTTTCATGATCTCTCTGGATTTGGCTAAGTTTGCGTGAGAATGAAAAGATGGCAAGATAGACATCGTTACGGGAGGCCAGGTAATAGGAATCTAATTGTGAGACAGAACAAAGCCCTGCAATTACAACGTCGATGAATGTTCATTTTCTGTCCTTGGGGTTTTTTTTAAGTATTTCTGCTTTTGGTGGGAGAACTGAAGCGAATCCCAGTGTTGTCACTGGGACCTGATTTTGTTATGACCATTACTGACTTTGATCTAAATTTGTATCCCAGACAAACATGTTGGGTTAAACTGGAATAGATAAGAAATGCTTTTGCACCAAAATGAATCTAGGGCAAGTTTAAGTCACGGTTTGTTCTCAGTGGGAACAACTGTTGACTGACTAATTTTGGATCCGACAGCTACACAGGTTTTTGGAATGATATAAAAATCTGGGACAGGGCAATTAATTCAAGCAATGGAACATTATGGTTGTTTTTATTATTGTGCGTGGGTGCCATTTTATATATTGTACTGTATTTTATATCTATATAATGTATTTGTTTCAGGTTATTTCATTAGTTTTCCTGATTTATTGTTGGCTTTTCTGTTCTATACCCCTCAGTTATATTATTTAATTTATTTCTGTTCTATACCCCTCAGTTATATTAAACTTCATAGATCTAGTCAAGAAATAAAATTAAAATTCTTGAAATTTAACTCCGTGGAATGGTATATATCTTATTTCTTTTTTCATTCATAATATTTTTGGCCAGCTTAACCATGTTTCCAATTAGTTACGGAAGAAAAATCTTGATGCCAACGAATACACAGAAATGCCTAAAGTTTTCCATAAAGCTGTAATATACAGTTTCATTTTGATCTTTATGATTTCTATCACGTAAATATGTATGGAACACAAGAAAGTTTGTTATCTAGTCCATAATGTCTAATATTCTTTCAGGATTGACTTGAAAGTTTTTAACTAAAATTTTCCAAAGAATGGAGGAATTCTTGCAAAAAGCCTTTTGCTTTTGACCCAAAGTAGGAAAAATGTGTTGCGATGAGCACTGAGAGTAGGGGGAATTTTTTGAAATGGGAAAATATCCATTTTGCACCAGAAAAGAGCAGTGCCAATTGCAGTCCAGCCATTGGGACACTGCCAATGATCATCCACTGCTTCTCCTGATCTTAGTTATAGGTCTCTTCTTTCTTGTAGACTGATCCTTAAAAAAAGTTAAACATTCAGCAGTAATGTTTTCTTAGCATGAAGAAAATTACTCAGCTTGCAAAACCTTGATGTACGTTACAAGTAAAGGTTGCCCCTTTCAGTCGTGTCCAACTCTAGAGGGCGGTGCTCAACTCCATTTCATAGCCAAAGGGCCAGCATTGTCTGAAGAAGCTTCTGTGGTCATGTGGCCGGCATGACTGTACGCCGAGGCGCATGGATGCTGTTACCTTCCCACCAATTTAGGCGGTACCTATTTATCGACTTGCATTTTTACAAGCTTTCAAACTGCTAGGCTGGCAGGAGCTGGGGCAATAACGGGAGCTCACCCGGTTGCATGGCGCCTGGGTCTTGAACTCGGGCTGCTGATCTTCCGGATGACAAGCCCAGAATCTTAATCACTAAGCCACTGCATAGCCCTGAGCTACATTAGGGATAATAAATATTTCAGAGACTTTTGTGAGAGAGGAATAGTTCAATATACGTTTTAGCAGGAAGCTGTCGAATTCACAGTTCCTGAACTCGCACTCAAACCACGACGCTATCCATCAGCATTCAGCCATGTCCAATTTACTAATTTTAAAAGTTTTTTTTAAATGGCTCCATTAAGGAAAATAGAGCATGCTATAAAGATGTGTTCAAAACTGCATCCAGAACAAGGCATGTGTTAGAAAAGTATGTGCCGGTTTTCATGCAAACATTTTATTCTTTCGAAAGCTACAAACAAGATCAAAGTTTAAGGCTGGAAAATAAGAAATAGAGCCAACTCTATTAATACTTCTGTTCCTAGAATTGAGGCTCTAGTTTTTAATTTTAATTCCTATACCAAACCACAGATTTTATCTATAGCACTGTAGATAAAATGTTTTCCTTAGATGTTTGAATGTTGTATTCATGGCTGTAGATTTATAATGCACAGGCGATCGTGTGCTCATAGAAAACCAACTGAATTTTGCAATCATTGTTCCCTTTTTGCTGGGAAATGCAAACTTCCACTAAGCTAACATATTTGAAAAGGGGACATCTAGATTCCCTTGTATGAAAAATGGGTTCTCCTGTTTCTCACCAATCCTTGCCTTTTGTTGCAAATCCAGTCTGAATGTAGCAAAAGTATGGTAAAATTCAATTCCATGGACCACTTGAGTGCTAGATCGCTGCTGGTGATGAGAGGTGTTTTATGTTCCAAGGTTTTAAACATTTTCATTTTTAATTATAATGAAAATAACATTATTTATTCAGTATTCAGAAAGTCTTCACTTTCATGATATGGTTCTCAGACAGAATCAGACCTATTCACGAAGAGGGAGATATATTTTACCAATTATTGTGTGATGGAATATAGGGAGGAGGGAGATCCCCAGAAGGGAGGAGTGTATTCCAGAGGAGGAAGAGATGACTCAGCCCAGTTATCATGTGTGAAAGAAAGAGGGTGAAGACAGCTCTTGCCTAACAGTTCCAAGAGCATAGATGCCTACCCTGGCAAGATTTTGCCGATAAGATTGAAACAATAGAGAACTCAGCTTGGAAGAATCGCCACATTTCATTCTTGGTTTTGGGCCGGGAAGACTGGAAGGAGCAGATAAATTTTTGGTGGCAAGGAACTTCATTTTAGCAAGGGTGGGAGCTACACTAGGTAGCATAATGGTGAAAGGTAGGGTGGAGATTTTCTCATGCATGTGAGGCAGGCTAGATGCTTCTGATTTTGCTCTGATCAAGACAAATTTTGATTAGAGCAATCATTATATGGTATTTTATATGTATTTTAGGGTTTGTGCTATAGAGGTTTTGTGTTGGTTCAAATGATGGGAAGCTATCCAGTAATTTTAGGCAGCGTTATAGAGGGAATCTCAGAATGAAAAAATAATAATTCAAGGTTGCTACTTCTTACCAATGATAAGGATAGCCAGTCTAGTTGGCCCAGCTGTGTGGGTTATCATTTAGCATCAATTCCAGTTAGAATTATCTCTGGCAAGAGATTCCTGGATTTATCATTTAGCACACTTGGAAGACATCAGATGACCTGCCACATACTATGTAACCTCCTTATTCATTGGATACCATTCAGTGCATTTTCCTAAAGTAGTCACCATGCAAGTCTAAGAGGGAGCAGGAAATTAAATAATAGGAATTTTCCCATTGCTTTAAAAATGTAGGACTTGTGAAATGTTCCAGGAAGATTTTATTGTACTGACACATCTGATTAATTTCAGCTTTCCATATGTTGTAAAAGAAATATTTATTTTTTCGAGATGGCAAATACATTCCCTGTAGCTTCAGCATTTCCCCATGGACATGCCTAGAGACCAGAGAAGATTCTATTTCTGCAGGAGATTTCATTTACTGCCCACCTTCTATCTTAGCAAGAAGTGAAAAATGAAATGTGTGGTTGATGTGTTTCAACTGTTTGCTTTTCCTTCAAAAAGCCTGGCCTTTCCACTCCTTTTAAACAAAATGAAGTCAATCCTAGATCCATTAACACAGGAAGAAAAACATTTGGGATCAAACGCTGCTGGCATAATGTTTCTTCTTACTTTCAGTATCAGAAGATAAAAAGGGAAAAAAATAGGCTGTGATGGATAGTTTATCAGGCCAAGTTTTAGCTTTATGACTATATCCAATTTCTTGGCAGGTTTAAATTCTCTGAGGGAACAGCTGAGCCTTGTGAATTTCTTTAGGCACTTCATCAGATAGAATGTTAATAAAATGAGAAGTGGAGAACAGAAGCAAAGGTGATTTGATAGCAAAGTTAGTTTAGCTTCAGAAGGAAAGGAAGCAGGCTAGATAAGCTCCAATCAGATCAGATCCCCTAAATGTAACCCTTGCAGGGAGGCCAGTTGAAGTAGTAAATCATATTGTAGATCTGAGGGTATGGGAGAAGGAAGGACAGAGCCAGGAGTTAAGAGGGGGGGTCAGCCTTGAGTCCCCATGCTTGCATAAACCACAAAGGTCCAACCTCTTATGAGGACTGTTAGCCTTATCTGGGGAGTGCAGGTATTCAGTAGGCAATTGGAGAAATTCTTGTGACCTTGTAATATTTATAAATTTGTTAGCTAGAACTGCACCAACTGAGCCTGATCCTTTATGCCTAACAGAGTTTTCGTTAGATAGAAAACCTGCAATTTGAGGGCTATAAGCTTTCCCAGGCAGACCAGACAGGAAATAACATCAGATGAAATAATTATACTTTATTGTAAAGCTAATTAACAAAATTTCCTACCTTCTCTTTTACAATCTAGTAAATTAAGGTTGTTCTTTTTTGAGTTCCTTTCTTTGCCCATTATGCAGCTGCAGGTTATGCCCTCTCTTATCTAATCATTCCCTAAAAGCATTTCTTCCCCATCTCCCAAGGTCATTCCAATAGGCCATTTCAAGGCTGCATGTGGAGCCTTCCTCCCATCCTACCTCCATATAGTTTGGAGCAAAATTTACCGACACAGAAGAAATCACTGCCAAGGTGGGTGGCTGACTGACCTTGAAAAAAACTAAGAGCATTACTTCTTAGTTACTATGGGGATGGGGTGAAGAATCCCAGCATTTAAACTGTACTGAGAAGTTGAAAAAGACCCTATGAAGAAAACCATGGCAAGGCACTTTATTGTCAAGAAACCGAAATGGACATAGCAGGAGAGAGGAAGTTCCATTGTGTGGATAAAGTTCATCACTCAGAAATTAGGTTGATTCTGCTTGTTTTAATTATGGTTACTTCCCCAAATAATGCTAAACCCTTCAAATAGGCAAATTTTTGGTTCTGCCCACTTTAAATGATGTCACAGTGTCACTAGCCAGAACCTGGAGACTCCTGGCAAGAGCAAACAAATGCTAGACAAAGACAAAAAAGAGGATCGCTCACCCCTTTTTTAGGTACACTGTATCTGCTAGGCTGGTCAGGTATCTCAGAATTATGCTAAATTTTAAATAATATAGATAAAATATTCCAGATTTTAAATAATCACCTGCTCTCCCTTTCACAATCTGGTGTGCTCCACCAGTTTCATCCCCTGTGCTTCCACCACTGGGCTGTGAAAATCCCAGTGTCTTTTCTGTGTCACTTTGCAGCCATCTGTTGTTCTCAGGATCTTTGCAGCACAGGCTGAGTAACCTTTTCTACTGATATCTGATGGGAGGAGTGGTGGGCAAAGGAAGCATATAAGCAGAGTATGGGACAGACCTGGCTGGCTTTCAAGGAGTCTGTGGGAGGGTAGCACAGTCTGGATAGGCAGGAATTGGACAAGGGAAATTGCAGAGTTCAGAAGCAAGTTTCCAAACCTTTCTTCCTCTCCTTAGTGGCAACCTGCTCCAATACAAAATAATCTCTGTAGCTTAGGGTTGAACTGGTGGAGTCTTTAGCACACTCTGAGTTTGATTGTTTGTTTGCAGAGGATTCTTTATTGACTAGTTGGAATGAATTGTGTGCAAACAAGCAACCTAACTCAGAGAGTACCAAAGCCTCCATAGCTTATATGTCATGACCAGCTAGTTAGTTAGAGAGAGAGACATTCCACGTTTGTGTAGCTATCTGAAAGAAAGGGAAAGAGGAAACAAATAGAAAAAACTGCCCATGTATGAGAGATGGAAGTGTCTGTATCTGGAGGCAAGGAGAGCCTGCTGAGGACTGGGGTACACAGGCTTGCCCCAGGCTTGTTCCCAGATTAGAACTAATGGGATTCAACTTCAAGCATGTAGATACAGACTTGACATTAGGAGAACCTTCTTAGCTATAAAAGCTGTCAGTCAGTGGAATAGGTGATCACAGAGAGAAGATTTTTTCACCTTTACTGGAGTTTTTCAAACAGAATTGGGATGGTCATCTATCGGGGAGGATGTAGCGAATCTTGCAATGTGCAAGTAGTTGGACTTCATGTCCCCCCCTTCCAACCCTAGCATTCTATGACCTCACATTATTCTTTATTATGATTTTTTTAAGCAGCAGATGCATTTGCTGCTTAAAATAGAGATTAAAAAATCTCTCTCATCACTGTCTTCCTTCTTAAGATATTTCACTGCCCACTCACTGTGGTGGAATGTAGTCTGGATTCCCAGGAGGCCAAAGAGGCAGCAAAGCTTAGATATTTTGGTTGGAATAAAGAGAGTTAAAAAGGCAATTCTTTTGCAATCCGAGCAATTCTCAGAGTGTATTTATAATGATACAAATAATTGCTTTGGTTTGGCAATATTTCTGTATATAGGTGAGGAACAATACAGGAAACTGCTCAGAAGTAACTCTATATGTCTTTCTTGCTTCTTGGGGCCCGACACTCACCCCATGTAGATGCAAGTAGCAGCTTGGCTCCCCTTTGCTACTTATCTCAGCCTGCTATTCCAAGCATTTGAGTCATTGCAACCAACATCAATCTTGGGAGCAATTTTCTTACAATCTTAGTATTATCCTTGTGTTCAAAGCACATGTGCGTCCTTTTCAGTTAGATTGCTTGCCCTTGAGTGGTGACAAATGTTTCTGGCTATCTTGTTCTTGACTTCCTATAGTCTTGTGTTATTTATTTAATGGGAATTGTAAATTACCTTCTCAAGGAGCTGTGGAGGCAAAACAACCTCAGCCTGGGATTATGAATGAGGCTGAGGGGCCCGCTGTGTTATTTAAATGAAACAAGTTACTTTATTCTTTCATTTCCACCCTAATTAGAATTGTGCAAATGGAAGAAACCAGGCATAGTAATTATGGAAATGTTTACTTTTACTAATGGCTCAATGCATTTATTGAAAGGACCAGAGTGTGGTTGGATTGTTACTGGGTAGATACTCCAATGAATGAGCAACAGTTGTCCACTTCGAACATAGCAGTCAGATCATTGTTAAGTTTTCATTGTAAGCACACCTTGGACATCTATCTGATGCATACAACCTTTCTCCCAAGTGTTTCTTGCTATTAGCAACATCTCTCATTTGTCTTTCATTGAAAAGTATTCTTTTCCATGCAACAGAACCATTGCCTTATAAACAGAGAAAGTGGGTCTAATACTTTGATCCACCATAGGCAGTTAGAACACTTTCAATTGGACCAGGCAAGACATTTTCTATGGAAGAGAATATGTGTAGCCCAGGGTTGGTCGGTGGAGTTCTTAGTGCTGTTTGAGCTTGGTTGTTTGCTGAAATGGGTAAACATTTCATTACCCAACTCGGTAACATCATCAATGCAAGCGAGAGTAAGGTTTGCTACTTGTTCTTTTATAGTACAAAACCCTTCCAGTTTTGTAGAGGAGTCTTTCCTTGATGGTTCCTTGGTTAGAGTATTGTTTACTGCCTGATTGTTTATCTGATATTTATCTCTGCTTATTTAAATGTTGGTTGCTGGAGAGGATGCGTTGTAGTCTTTTTGTTTCCTTCCTAGTTTTTTATTGTCTCTTTTGAATATTGTGTAAACATGGTTTATGTCTACTGGTGGCTGAATTATCTGAATGCCAAATTTCTGAGAATTGCCTAGTATTTTTGGATTCCTGGACTGTGATATCTTGTCTACAAACATTTCTTTTTTCTTCCATTTAATCATGCCTGGACAAGCCCCTCCAGTTTTCTTGGCAGGGTTTTTAGAAGTAGTTTGCCATTGTTTCCTTCCTAGAGTTGAGAGAAAGTGACTGGCCCAAGGTCACCTAGCTGGCTTTGTGCCCGTGGCAGGACTAGAATTCACAGTCTTCTGGTTTCTAGCCTGAAGCCTTAACCAAAATGGTTCTCAGGATGACCATTAGATGAGAGCAAAGAGATAGTAGTTCTGTACCTCTCTACTACTTTGTTGTAGTTTCTGGATTTTTGCAGGAGAGACGTAGCTGAAGTTTATTAAAGTGTGTAGTCATCAACCAAACAGCAGCCTAGATATAGTTGCCTTATTCTTCCTCCTGCATTAATTGTCTTCCCCTTGCATGGTGGGGTAATTCTGACTTTCCCCTGCTTTGGCAAAATGAAAAGCTGGCTCAGAGTCAATTCCCAGTTGGAAGAATCTCCTTTCCAGCTGTGCTCCCTCTGAAGGGACATCTGTTTCATTGGAGTTCTATACTGTAAACATATCTGCTGGGAATGACAACCATGGTGTTGAGATCTGCGATGAGAAGTTTCCCTGCAGTGCAATTACTGATAAATTCCTGTTGCAGCATGTCGCTCTCCATTTTTGTGGCTAATTATAATGGCATGCAGCTCTGAGGCTAGTGGAGAGTTGCCAAAGAATATTGATTGCACCAGTCTGCCTGGAAATGGATGGATTGACACTCCTGAAAGAAAGCTGTGAAAGAAGCCAACTTATGGTATATACAAATTGGTTTCGCGTACTGCACTCAGCTATGAGATGGGGAGCAATGGATGTTCCAAGCCCATCAATTGTCTACAATCCAACAATGCCATCAATTGATTGCAATCCAGTTTATACTTTGGCATACGGTAAGGGATAAGACAGTCATGGTTTATTCAGTATTCTATAGCTAAGCCCACCATCACATAAGAAGTGAGCCAGGTTGGACTTTTAAGAATAAAAGTGACATCAGTTAATTGCAAGCAGGCAAGCTGAGTAGATCTACTGGCAGAAACTTGGTTTAATAGATAACAATGAAAGGAAATTCATGAATACCTTCATAGAATATAGAGAATAACTTACATATACAGTACTACTGAACGTCCCTACATTTTGCTTTAGGGACTTGGTTTACTTAGGTCGCAGATATAAATAAATAAAAATTACAAAATACGGTATGAGAAAGGACAAATGTCTTAGCTTTACTTGCATGTATCATAGATCTCTAAAAAGATTAAACATAGGAATGTGCTTGGCGAGGAAAGTCAGTCTCTGAAAAACTCACCAAATTGTGTTCCATGAAAAAAGACTCTTGATGGAAGCAGATCTTGTGCAACACCCCTTTCTTCATTGTGCTATTCCTGTTACCATACCCCCAGGGTGACAATCTGCTGTCCAGGATGGGCTCACCCAAATCCTGTTAAGCCATAAAATGGTTTTCTTTACCTTGGTTCAGCACGCTGCATGCACCCTGGTATAGTGCGTACACAATACACACAGTTTATCCAGTAGACCTTGGTGAACCAAATTGGCTCCTTAGCATGGTCTCCCCACCGTTTTACAACCAGCTATTAGGCATCTGATTTAAATGGATGCCCTGAAGGAAGGACCCAAAACTGTGAAACCAGTGTAGCTTCTGTTCCAGCCACATTATCTGTGAATTTAAGCCACTTGCCACTTGAATTGCCCCATATGACTCCATGACCGAGAGATGCCCCCTTTGCTGCACCAGCCATATTATGCCCCCTATTTTTGACAGATACACTTTTTGGTTGAAACCCATCCTTCCTTCTTTAATCAGCAGAACAGCGCGAGTTTCTAAATCGGTTCGGAGTTTCTAAGTCTCCTCCTTTGTTCAGCCAGGAACGCACTCAATCTTTGGTCTCTCGGTCTGCAGGACCGCGTCCAAAAGCAACAGGAAGTATGGAGAGGTCTTTCAGTCACCGCTGAGACTTTCCGGTGGATGTCTCAAACTGCTGACCTGAAAGAGTGTCTGGCTACAGCCGAATCAGCAGCAAGCTGGCTGGACTGCTGTGGCCTGCTGCTTGTGCCAAGAATGCCAGCAAGAAAGAGGGAGGGGAAGCGTTTGGATCTTCGGCCTTGGCACGCAGCTGTGCCCTGCGCTGAAAGGATGAGTCGAAGTCCAGCAGCTTTCTAGATGTGAAATATGTTCTGAAATGGCTTCTGCTGAATCGCTGGAACCCTGCAGATGCTGTGAAATGAAGTGCGTGGGAGAGGGATCACAGAGTATTAAGTTCTTGTGCGCTGAGCGCATTGGGGGAATTCCAACGCTGGACTATGCCCGGTGTTATTTCGCCTCTTATCGCTCAGTTTCAAGGGATGACCTTGAAGAACCACCTACAAAAGGAAACTGAAAGCTTAACTATATCCACTCTGGCCCTATCATGTATAGCTTTAGAAATCTCCATCATCTTTCTTCTCACATACTGTGTCTTGTTTTTCTAAGCTAACTAAATACATCCTCCAAGTTTCTGACCCTTTGATCATTTTTTTTTAAAATCTGCATCAAATTTGGCTCTGCTAAACCTTTTGTTAGGTGGGTGGAATAGAACGGTGCCTCTGTTCGCCCTGGGAGATTTTAATAAAGGCATGACAGTGTTGGCAATGCCGCTTTTCATTCTTCCCATGAAATGGGACATTTTTCACAGCTGCTTTCATCTTCTGCTGAGTGTCTATGTACATTCTCATTATTCCAGGTCATGATTTATCCGAAAATTGCAAAAAAAAATTGCAAAAAAAATTCTCAAAAAAAGGCAACTGGATTTTATTAATCCAATTGCCTTTTTTTTGAGAAAGTTTTTTGGCAAGGTTTTTTCTTTGCAATTTTGGTACTCTTTCTGCTGAGATTTCATGAAGGGATCCAGCACACAATGGCAAGATGCTTGCACCTTGAGAAAACTCCAGAAAGACAGGTCGCCCCTTTTGTTTTGCTACAAGTAGCCCTTGACCTTACAACCTTTTGTTTAGTAATCATTCAAACTTAG
Source organism: Acrochordus granulatus (assembly GCA_032468055.1). NCBI lineage: Eukaryota > Metazoa > Chordata > Lepidosauria > Squamata > Acrochordidae > Acrochordus > Acrochordus granulatus. The sequence continues at coordinate 24,160 of JANHZU010002991.1, forward strand.
AATGGCACTGAAAAAAGAGACTTTTGACTGGTTCTCACACTCACAACCATCACAGCATCCCCATGGTCACATGATCAAAATTCAGGTACTTGGAAACCAGCATGTATTTATGATGGCTGCAGCACCCCAAGGTCATGTGATTGCCATTTGCAACCTTCCCAACTGACCTCCGACAAGCAAAGTCAATGGGGGAAGCTGGATTCACTTAACCATGTGATTTGCTTAACAACCATGGCAAGAAAGGTTGCAAAATTGGGTGCGACTTGCTGAACATCCACCTTGCTTGTCAGGAAAGGAAAGTCTGATCCCAACTGTGGTCATAAGTTGAGGACTACTTGTACATCCCTGCTGCTTTGTTTAAAGTGAGGCTTTCTTTGCTCATCTTGCTGAAATTGCATTTTTACTGAATGTCACAGAAGGAAGGACAGAGCCAGGCGTGAAGAGGGGGATCAGCCTTGAGTTCCTACATGTGCACAAGCACCAAAGGTCCAAACCTCTCATGAGGACCCTAATCTTGGGACTGCAGGTGTTCAGCGGGCTGTTGGAGAAATTCTTGTGACCTTGTAATAACAGTAATAATCTTTATTGTCATTGCAGCATGTACAATGAAACTAAAAATGCCACCCAGTTTCCCAGAAACTATGAGATGCATAACCAAACTAAAAATGCAGACCTCATAAAAACTATCACACACAACCACACACTCTACAGTTCCCACTACACATCAAACATGAAAATATTGCACATGTTATACAATGAATCTGAATATTGCACATGTTATACAATGAATCTGAATATTGCACACTTTCAATGAACCTGCATTGACTAAGCCTGATCCTTCAAGCCTAACACAGAATCTATGCTATACATACCTCTAAACCCAGGATAACAAACTGCAGTTTTTGATTTCACATAATATATTGTATCCAGATAAGTCAAGATGCTCTGCTTTGTGCAATATGATAAGACAACAGCTGAATTTCTTCTACACCCCATTTTTATCCAGTTTACCACATTGTACAAAGCCAGTACAGTTCTACAAGTTTGTTTAAAACCTATAGTTTCCATATTTTGATATGCTCCCCATGTGGGAAAAGCAAGATGTGTGAAATTATTTATGGACACATTCTATAGTTATGCTTGATTAGATCAACTGACAATCTAACAGCCAAGGAAAGGGGTTTCTTGATAGAAAAATAAAACAGTCATGTGATTCTCTTCCAAGAGTTCAGTTTTTATTCTGGTTTCACAACACAGCATCAACCTTTGCCTGAACAGGATTTTGTCCAGTTGGGCACTGACCATAAAAAATGAAGAAAAGCATTGGAACTGACAAGTTTCACATTAGTGAATTAGGAGAAACACACAGCACCAAGCCTGGATGGTGTGAAAAATCTCAGCAACTTTCATAGATAGAGGGGGGCGAAGTTCACGCTTTGTGCCTCCTTTATTCAAGATTAGTCTGCCAAAATTTGACAGCAGAGTCATTAGTTTTCAGTGGCAGAGCTACACACATACACAAGCTTAGATGTATACGAAATAAAACTCAACATAAGCTTGTTGAGCCTCTGTGAAGTTCAACACACTCATATCACTTACCTGAAGCATTCCCTAATTTGTCAAAAATCAAAATAAAGAAATTCCTTTAATTGGGTGCCTCAAAGTTTCTTCTCCTCTTCTTTTTTTAAGGAAAATTAAGCAAGTAAAAGAAAACTTAATGGAGGTTTCTAAAATGATTCATGCTATGAATAGAATCCAGGTCACCCTTGAAATTGATTTGTTGGTAATCCAGATAAAATGCATATTTCTGTCACAGGTAACATAGTGGTGGACAACTTTAAAGAGGGGCTGACAAATTATTGGAGATGAAGCTATCATGGTTTGCTAATCGCAGTATGTGCATTTGAACCTAAGATCTCAACAATGCTCCGGGCAATCATTATTGCATCACAACAATGGAAAAAACGATTGCCTGTATCTTTCTTGTGAGATTAAAGTTTGGTGGACCATAACAGGAAACAAAAAGATGAACTGGAGGTCTTCTTGTTTTACTATCAACCAACCAGTATTAGAATTGAGAGCCGCCGCCACCCCCGACAGAACCTTAAATTCTGTGGTTCTAAGGTCTCATTCAGTAGAAAATGAATGAATGGCTAAATGTCTTTCTGATCTCACCAAGCTTTCCTTCTCTTTTTGAACTTGAAGGAGATGTAATTTCTACTTCCTATCACGTCCATGTTTCTCTGACCAAGAGGCAAAAGTTCATCCAAGCTGTAAAAAATAGGACGCAATGGCCCATTTCAACATGTCCCTTATATATTTCGCAGGACACTTATAGCAATTTTCTCTTATCAAAATGGTTTTCTTTGGAGTCCTAAAATGGGGAATGCATTATTTAAGAACTAGAACTCCTTTCTGGAGTTCTTGGAGGGTCCTCTGCCCATGACTGATGAAAATCAACTCCTGTCTCCTGCCATTTTGAATTCTAGGCTTCATCAGCACCTGATTCGGAAACAGGGACCACTGATACCAAAAGTCAAGCGAGTTCCAAATAATAGGACTTAATCATTATTAATACTTATTGGGGATAGGTGAGAGAGAGGGTTGGCACCAATTTGAATTGAATGATTTCTCTTTATTATGGACACTTTTGAGCACTATGTACAGTTTTGGGACAAGACTGCAGACCTCAGCTAAAGATGCCTTTTAAAAAATTCTAAATAAATCGGGGAAAAATGGAGCAAACAAAAATTGTTCCATTGATTCATTCAGTTAGGAGTGTTGCCCATTTGATTTGACCTGTGTTCATTTTGTTCAAGTAGCAAGTGATTTTTAAGTGATTTTGGGGTATTCTATAAGCTTTTTTAGGCATCTGCAGGAATTTAGTGGCAGAGAAGAAGCCTTTGCAAATAAATTAGGATGTCTGCTGCCCAGACATTTGATGGGGGCAAGATATACATTTGGCAATAAATAAATGAAATATTTAGTTACCCGAGGGTTAGGAAGGGACAAGACACTTATCTTAAGACAGCAGAGGATGGTTGTTTCATGAACCTCTGCATTTTAGAGATCCAAACTACTGAGGCTAAACCAATTTCCAAAATGATGCAATGTCTTAGGAATCTCCTGTTTTATTATCATTTCTCCAAATCTTAGAAACAATAACACACCTTCCTTGTCTTCTTCTGCTTCTCTGTTCTCCCTACTCTGCATTAACATGCATTACAGGGATAGTCATAAGCCACCTGTAATCCACAACCTACCATAATGGGTCTCCTATCAAGTTTCTAGAATTCAAACTGTCATTGCAGGTGGCCTAGGAGCAGAATATAAAACCTGGTGAAAGTCTGTTATTAGCCCATAATATTCAGATTAAGTTTTTCCATAGGAACTTGATGTATTCATACTGGGAAGTGATCAGCGTAGAGCTGAAGGAAGTCTAGAGGCTTCAACTAGTGCAGAATGCCACCACTTAATGATTATTCCTTCAGTGTAAGATGTGATGAGTTCATCTGTTGTCAGGCCCAAACTCCAACCTGAGTTCTTTATTGTTGCAACCAGTCACTGTAACCAGAATAAAGGGTATTTATTATCTATCCATACAAATGTGATTAATTATCCATTCAGATTGCATGTGCATGTTTATGAACTCTTTTCTCCCATGATCTCTCTGCAGGTATGTCAGCTCTGCTGTTGAGCGCCAAGGAGGTACAGCTATGAGAAAGGTAAATCCTCAAAAACTCACCCCAGTCTCCTGAGAGAAATACTTTATCACTATGACCTATTGTATGGTTCAAAAAAGATAAGTTTTCCCCTTTCAGTTGTGTCCAACTCTAGGGAGAGGTGCTCATCTCCATTTCCTAGCTGAAGAGCCAGTCTGAAGAGCTTTGTCTGACGATGCTTCCATGGTCATGTGGCTGGCATGACTGTATGCCAAGGCACACAAAAGTTGGTACCTTCCCACCAATTTAGGCAGTACCTATTTATCTACTTACATTTTTACATGCTTTCAAACTGCTAGATTGGCAGGAGCTGGGACAAGTAATGGGAGCTCACTCCCGTTGTGCTATGTATATACGTTATGTATGGTTATCTCTGAATTTTTGAATGAATGAGTCAGTCTGGCAATCAGTGCAGCTGTGTGTGCAGTAACATTTCAACTTCTCCATAAATGTCAAACTAGAGAAGAGATAGATCTCAAAATGAGATCCAACTCTGCCAAATAGAAATAAAGATGGTAAAGAGCCTAGAGATTCAGTCCTATGGGGAAGCAATTTGGTATTCTTTGTCCTGGGAGGAGACAGTAAAGAAGCCAAGTAAGAAATGGTTTAATAAAAGACCAGAATTTTTTTCAGATGACAGATACCAGCATGTAATCTTGAGCAATGGTATGGGCACCAAAAATATGAAAAATTACCAACATTCATTAGATGTTAGCAATCCCACCCCTTCATAAGATTTCAACATTCTTGTTGAAAATTTTCTGTGATTTGATACTCTCATATGATTTCAGCCATTTTTCATCCATTTTTAAAGGGAAATGAGGATAACTTATCTTGGAGTTATCATGGGCGCTTAGTGCGAGAAAATGTTCAGAAACTCTAACTTAATATGAAAGAATTGTTCTCTGTTTCTGAAGAGTGCAGGACTCAAAGCAGTAGGTTAAATCTACATGAAGAAGGATTTTGAGTAAACCTTAGGAAAAACTTCTTGAGACCGGTGATGGGTGTACGCAGGTTGCCTTGGTAGATCTGTCTTTTTAGATAGATTTCAACAGATGTTCTTGGAGTATACCTTCTGTATCAGAGGGAAGTTCTGGATTATACTGGAGTAGGCTTTCATGGGTGGTGTCTATTGGGCAATGTTGGGCTTCAGAGTTAAGATATGGCCTTCAAAGTGTAGACCAAGGTCACTACACCCTGAAACCTAACACTACCCAATGGTTCTAGATTACTTTGGGGGCTTTTTCAGATGTACAATTCTCCAAACCTCAAACCCCTGAGTGCATGCAATATGGTGACCAGGGGAAAACCAAGACAGAGAGCAACCAGTACAAATCTGCAATAACTTTGATACAAGAAGCCCAAGTTGGAGGGATTTTGTCAGGCACTGATAAACTGAATTAAATTCAAAACCATTTTAAAACATTCTGTCTTCTGCTTGTTGGTTTTCCCAGGGATTTGACACTCATCACTCAAAATGCTAGAAAACACTATGAGGACAGATTTATTTCTTAGCAAGAAACTGGTAGACTATTGTTTATTAGAGATGTGTGAATCAATAAAATATCATGTGTTTTTTTCTTACTGTGCGTATAATAAGACAACATTCTAGTCTGGTAGATGTTTTCTTAATTAAAAAATATTTTATTGGTTTATATTTCTAAATTTCAAAGGCTTTGATGTGTCTTCCACTAAGTTGTGTAATTGTTTAATATAATTTGCTCAATAAAATTTCTCAAAGATGCAAATCATCTGGCTTTAGCTCTTTGACATGAAGATTTCCCCCATGTAAGCTTTTCTTAATTCAAATTCCTCTAATATAAGCTCTTTTGAGTATAACTATTGCTCTTTTTGAGTACATCATTCTTTTCAAAAATAGTCAGATGCAGATTTTTTTTGTTCAGGTGTGAGTTGCATTTTGAGAGGTAAGAGTCATACCCCAGCAAAGTCCAGTTACCTCCAAATGTTCATATTTTATCCCACTAATATCTATGGAGAGATTATTTTGTAGCCACAGGGGTATTATATACAGTAGCCTTTTGGCCCAGTTGTTGAATTTTCCCTCACATCACAATTGAGAACAAAAATCTCTCTGCCAGGGGAAACTTGTTTATTCAGACAGGAGTAAAATGAAGGTTTCCCCTGTCAGTCATGGCCAGCTCTAGAGGGTATGCTCATCTCCATTTCCTAGCCAAAGAGCCAGCATTTGTCCAAAGATGCTTCTGTGGCCATGTGGCTGGCATGACAATATGTCAAGGGACATGGAGCTCTGTTATCTTCCCACTGCAGGTGGTACCTATTTATCCACTTGCATTGTTATGTGATTTCACACTGTTAGACTGGCAGGAGCTAGGCAGGCAACAGGAGCTCGCCCCTAAGCAGCGGCTCTTGGGCCTCGAACCCAAGCCTCTGACCTTCCACCCAACAAGCCTAGCTACTTAACCACTCAGCCACTGCACCCTCTTATTCAGAAGAACAGGAGGGCAAACCTGGAGTGCATAGACCTATTTGGATCCACTCTGCAAAGGGAAATGCCATAGCACGACAGGATCGCATCTCAGTCTTTGTGATGTACCAGCTTCTCCAGGCAGAAAGGGGGGAAATATGAGCTAAGTTTTAGCTGTATTGAAAACACTGGGACTAAAGAGTTTTCGTTTAACTTCAGTCAGATCATATTATTCAAAACAGTTCTTTGAATTTGAGAAATAAAGATGATGTTCTTTAAATTTTGGGGATTTGTGACAGTACAAAGTCCGAGAAGCTTTCTCATTAGCATGATTGTGACCCATTGTGTTTCTACCTTTGTCAAAATAATGATACTTTTTAAAAGATGCATTGGTATGCCTGATAATTAACTCTGTCGATAATTCTCCTCCTCCTCCTCCTCAATCAGTTGTTGGCATGAAGCTCTTACCTATTTGATATGATGCCCCCAAATAGCCCTGGTGTTTATATTTTTTTCCCTTTTGGGGGTCTTTTTTTTAAACAAAAAATGGGGGGAAGCAAGTGGAATTTCTGTTGTATTTGTTTTATTAAATTGTACTTATATAAATCCATGTATATGTTTATTTTATGTCATTTTTTACTTCTAGTTTTATTTCTTAAAATAGTGGAAAACGAAAGAAAAGAGTCTATATGGAAGTGATTATACCAAAAAGAAGAAAAAAACCTAACTAATTAAAATGAACTAAATGTAACCAAAAAAATCTTAATGGAAAGAAAGATCCATATAATAGATATCTCTATAAATTTAATTCAACTATTAAACTTATCATTAGGTCTAGCCCATATAGCAGCATATTGTGCCAATTTTTTTATTTTTAGAGCATAGAAACTTTTCAAAAATAGGTAACAAAACTCATATCCTAGATCTGTTTCTTAAATCAGGAGAGGGAATTTATTTCTGGTTATTCTCTTTATTGATAAAGCCAAACATCTTCCTGGGAAGACAGATTTCATGTTTTAAGACTAATTCAATATCACATTAACATTTTTAATGATTTCTTCCCAAATTATTTTAACGTAGGTATGCTAGAACAGGACCAAAGCAGTGAGTTAGAGAACCTTCATTTTTTCCATCACCAATATAAGAAGTCCAATGTCCATCCTTTTTAAAACATTCAGTAAACCTGGACGTCATCCTAATTTTCCAACAAATATTTCAGTGAATTAGTTTCTTCCAAAAATCTTGTTGGAAGTTGGTTTCCCACTGGCAACAAATCAATGTACCAATCAATGTTACCCTATTCTATTTTCTAACCCAGAAAGAAAATATACCTTTCTTTTGGAGTATGGATCATGTCTGGATCATAAGTGGATCAAATATGGATTCTAAATATGTGACAAGGAGGAAGAAACAATGAGCAACCAGAAGGGTGAACTGAAGAGCCCATTCTAATGTAGAACCAGCCCTCCTCAAATGATGCTGATGTTTAGATGTTGGTATTGTTGTTCTTCTCCCTGAGCTTTCTGGATTTGCTTTGATTGTGGCATTTTCTGCAGAGGCATAATTGCAGATGCTTCAGCAGATGTTGTTGCAAAGAAATCTAAGCAAGTTCTATGCTTTATTGTGAGATGATGTTGCCACTTGCCAGCCGGTTAGGAATTCTCTCTTCCTTTGGCCTTATTCTTCATGGAGTGAACACAGGATAATTAGCCTGAACTCTAAATGCTGTAAAAGGAAGAGTTGGCAGTTTCAGTGTTTTGGGGGAGCATTGCCTTTCATTTTAAGCTACTTTCTGACAAACTGAAAGGAGCATCTTGTAGCAAAGTGTACAATTAGGTAAGCATTCAAAATTTCAAACGAGGCACGGGCTTTGAAAAGCAGCTGTTATAATATTCATTTTTTTAAAAAATTATTTATGTGGCTTCTGCCTGGGAATGACTAATCAATCAGATCGGCGTGCAAATTTGTCATTTATCAGAGCAAATTCAACTTGCATACAAAAATCATGTGTTTGTTTTTAAACCATGATGTGGATTCTTCTCAAAAGCAATCTTTTACAGTGCCCTGAGGTTTGTCATGGGCTGAAATTAATCACAAAGGAGGTTTGGGGTGAGCCAGGTTTTTTAGAATTCAATGCACTATGTATCTGGAAGCTTGGAAATTGGTCACCTAGATTCCCAAGTCAACAAGTTGCTTAGAACAAACTGAGCAAAAAATAATCTACCCAGTCTCCGATTTCCACAGAAACCTAGACAATCAAAGAATAATTTAAGCACAAGTGACCTTTAGCCAAATTTCAAAAGCCCACTGGAAGTAATTAGTTCTGACTCCTGATCAGAAAATCCTATCTTTTGCAAAGCAAAGGGGATGATAAATTTATTTTATTTTAATTATTGAATTTCTATGGAGATATCTGGAATTTATGTTAGTTATAAGAAAGGTATGAGGGCATAAAACTAGAAATATGGGAATACTTCTCAAACCACTAAAAAGTCATTATTTAAATGCTCAGCATGTATCTCCCACACAGGAAAAAGATAGCCAAAATGTCATTGAATCAAGATACCATGATCTTGATACCAAAGATTTAAGGAAGAAGAAGGGAGGAAGAAATCAAGGATATCTGGGACTGAGTCATTTTTTCCTAAGTTCTGCTGTAGTGAAGACAGGTCTTCTGAACACATTGACCTTCTTTCTTATTTGCAATAAAACAACTATCTGCCATGATTGAGTCAACCGTTAGCTAGTTCCTAAACGTGGACTTGAGTTTTTGGAGACAAGGGATTGATAGTCCTGCCTACTTTGAAGTAGCCAAGTTTGAGTGGACACTCTTTCCTTATATTCATCTACTTCCATACTTTAGTAAATCCTAAGAGCCTCCATCGTCTTTTTGATGCAAGTTTTCTTCTCCCTTTGTACCATTTCTCTGTCTGACACCCTTTTAGATATAGGATAAAGATCAAGTACTTCTTATCTGAGGTTTGAAGTAATCACTTCTCCAGAATCTTTTAGGTTAAATCTATGGTCATCCCTGGATCTAGAATAATTCATTGCCTAAGATCCAGCTCAGGATGTTAAAGATATTGTTCCTTTTACCCGCTTGTACTTAACCATCATTCAAACATATGTTGGCAATTTCTTTTTTATGCTGTTTCCATGATGTTGCTTTCATCTCCTCCCCTCCCCATGAGTAGATAGGCTCAAGATGTCATAAGATCCACCTTTTATTATTTATCATTTGAAAACAGCCTCAAGGTGGACCCAACTAGCTTAGATTATTTTGCAAGGAACTCAAGGGTTTTGCAATGACTGAGAATAGATGTACTAGAGTAGACAGCAAAGTTTATGCTGGTATAGTTTGGGATCAACTCAAAATATTAGGTGGGTGGCAAGTACTATAATATATTGATAGAAAAAGACTCTGTGATATGCACTTTATATTGGATGTCAAAATGTTCTGGGCTGTCTCAAAGTAGATCTTTTATCTTCATGAGATCTTAGACAAGAAGTAAGCAACTTTTTCTGACTAAGGACACTACATTTTTTTTTAATTCATAATATGTTGCTATTTAGAACTGCAGTGGCTTTAGGGATATCAACTGATCAATAACCGGTTCCTCATGATACATGGGGGATCATTCAGGTTATGAATCAGGAAAACAAGGGAGCAAGAAACCCAACAAAAATGTCTGTCAAACTATCTACATCATCACTGCTTGGCTCCAATATGGTTGATATATTTTGTATCTGTATGTTCTAATATGCAAACCAAACCTATAGATGGACCCCAAAATGTTTGGGAATTCTTTATTGGTGACCAAACACATTTTGAACATAGTTCTCCTACAAGAGCTTTGATAAGTTTTCCACTTAGGTTTTTCATGCAACAATTCTAAGCACATTAGATAACCAATAAATATTTTCCAGGCTCTTTGGATTCCACCACTTCTGTTTTGTCAGGCTGTTATCCAGCAGTATATTTAGTTTGTCAAATATCCCAGCTCTAAAATGTCTACATAATTCAGTATGGGGAGAAAAAGGAAAGAGTCAATAATGGCTGAGTTGCAACAGGCATGGAAATGAAAACCACAGGCTCGCTATCTTGATTTGCAGGCATTGAGTACCAGTCTACTCTTTGCTGCTGTGGTTAGTTGACAGCAAGAACACACAATCATAGTTTCATATGCTCCCCTTCCTGTTTCCTGTAGAAATCTGAAGCTGTGCATTCTATTTGCTTGCATAAAGCCTATTCAGTGTAAAGGTTGAAGCTGCCCAGGGTTTTAAGCAAATGTTCTTTCTTACCAAGTCCGCATTTTTTTCCAAACTAGTCAACTGGCCACAGTAGAAAGAGAAGCTAGGTCCATGTACCAAACATTTGAACTATCATGTGTCTCTCTTTCCTAACTTTGGGCTCTTCTGCTGTTCTACACACCTGTATTCATTTTGCATGATTTCCAGCATCTGAAGCAAAATTCAAAGCCAACTGCTTATTTCTCAATGAACTGGCTTGGATTCTTCCCCCTAAACAGTCTTTAAATTATCTTATTTTGAACAATGCAAATTCATATGCTGTTCAGATTACAGAGAGGGAAGCAAGAAGAATGTGGCTGATTGACTCTTATTTTTAGGCATTTGTCTCTTCTGTTCGCCTGATCACCATCTTCAGAGCCTTTCATTATGCATCAGGGAGGGATGAGTTGGCTGTTGTTTGAATAGACAGCATACTTTGCATCTTCTTCTGCTGATTCTTAAGAGTTTTGAGCTCTTGGGAGTCAATCTTGTGCACTCAAAAGAAACTAGCATTCCAAAAGTAGTATTTCTTCTGGATTATATCAGCAGTGGAATCTCCTATGCAAAGACATGGAGGAGTTGTTAAGGTTAAAACTCCCAAAGTTGACCAGCAATGTTTTCTGAGATCTTTTCAAAGTGTAAATTGTTTTGTTTTTTTTTACCCTAGCTGCTCAGAGCAAACTGTATTTACTTGTAGTTCTACAGGAAAAAAGAACTACAGAGTTCTACTCTCTAGAGCTATTCT
>JANHZU010002991.1:35462-58878 GCA_032468055.1 Acrochordus granulatus
GGAAAAGTGGCTAAGAGGTTGTTCTGTAAGTGTAATCGCATTTGGGAGACAGGAGGAAGAAATGCAGCCTAGACCATAGTCTAAGAAGAAAAATCTGAGTCCAAAACAGGATTGGGCATGAAGAAGGCATCTCAGAGCTGACTCTGTCTCCAGACCCTCTGGAGTGTAAGAACAAAGGAGGAGGGAAGCACTTTTAGACTCCATAAGCTTACAACAAAGGTAGTATTAGTGTTGGTGTTTTTGGTTTTCTTGTCTAGACTGCCTCGAAGGCTGACGATAAGGATTTGTTAGCAAACTGTTTGCGCCCCAAAGGCAGCATGCACAGATTTTCACATGGTCTATGGAACACCTCTTCCTTGTTGACATCATAAGTGAGGGGCAACCACCAAATTATGTTCCTTAGGTGAGATTCAGACAAGACACATCATTGGGCACACAGCATTTCCAGTAGTTTTGAGTGGAATGCTGACTGGGGGAACTCTGGGAGTTGATGTTGGGGTTGAGAAACAATAGAATAGACCACGGTAAAAATACAGGTCTGGCAGGGTCTTCAGCAATCAGAGTCCACTAGATGGCAGACAAGACCAATCAACGGAAGTGAGACCAAACCACAATTTCAACCAAACTTTGTTGAAAGATTGGGTGTTTGCAATTCGTAGGGACTGAACTCTTCCCTTCAACTGCTGGACTCTGCAGCCTGTATCTCTGTGCCTGCACTGCCATATTGGTCTGGACTGCAGCTAAGATTAGAAATCTAGGTTAAAAATATTAAAAAAAAAGACGTAGCCTTGGGGGTGGTGCCCAACCCCGTTTCATAGCCGAAGTGTCTATGTTGCCAGCATGTGGCTGGCACGACCATATGCCGAAGTGCACCGAACGCTGCTACCTTCCCACCAATTCAGGCAGCACCTATTTATCTACTTGCATTTTGTGTGCTCTCGAACGGCTGGGGTGGCAGGAGCTGGGGTGAGTCGCGGGAGCTCATCCCGTTACGTGGCGGTGCCTGGGTCTTGAACTTGAGCTGCCGACCTTCTGACCAACAAGCCTAGTATCTTAACTACTAGGCCACTGTGTCCCATTACAAATACTGGAAGTGCCATATTAGCTGTAAGTTGCAAGTGCTGGTGATTGGGTTGATTTCCTCAAACAAAAGACTTCAAAGGATCCCCTTTATGATGCGAGAAGCTGGCCTGCAAGCCAGGATTTTTCTCAAGAGAGATCAGAGAATTGTATTTGACGCCTTTCTTTTAACGCCCATAATTCCCATTGCCCAGATAATGATCCTTTGGATTTATGTCGATGAAGATTCTCAGTCATCCAGGTAGAATTGTCTGGAGCTTGAGTCACGGCAACTGCACTTCTTTTCTTTCTGGTTCGGCGAGTTGCCATGACTCAACCTCCAGGCAGTCCTCTGGATCCCACATTTCTAGCATGCATTGCAGAGGGGTGCATTTGAAGCGCATGCACATTTTTGTTGCTTTTTAAAAAACAACACCTCAGAACGGAAAATAGGAACATGGGTTGAAAGAGTCTTAGAGTGAAGTACAAGGAAAAAAGGAAAGTGGATCCAGTAGGAATTAATTTCTATATTCCTTGCACTTACAACAATTGCAGCATCCTTGTCATGTGATTAAAACTTGGGCACTTGCCAATCAGGATATATTTATTTCCTGGGATCACATGATCATCCTTTGCAAGATTCCCAATGGGCTTCTGACAAGCAAAGTCAATGGGAGAAGCCAGATTCACTTAATGACTGCAGTGATTCGCTTAACAACCGAAGCGAAAAAGATCATAAAACCAGGGTGACACTCAACGATCCCATCGCTTAGCGACATTCTGGTCCCAGTTGTGGTCATTAAGTTGAGGACTACCTGTACATCCAGGAGCACATCCTCCATCAATGGATTCAAAACTCTTTCAACTTTGGGGATCCTGGAATTGCACTCCCAATGCAACATTGCACAATTTTGAATTAAAAAAACAACAACACACACAGAGAGACTTGCTGGGTCTATACATTATTCCCATCTCTACTTTGCAGGTAGTCTGGTCGATACTTACTGTTTCCTTCTGCACTCAACTGCTCTGTCTATTCTGAACTCTGGCAAACTGATGAATCCTTCCGCTTTTTCATCCTGTGACCAGAGAAATGAGAAAACACCACTGAGACAGAGGCAAAGGTTGGAAGAGAATGTCCCCACGCCCCTTCCATTACAGATAATTAGGTTGCCAGATCACTGAGCATGCTGTAACCGATGCCAACTCTGTTCACAGATGACCTTTAAAGACTGAGCATTTTTTTAAAAGGTTAATTTTTAGGCTATTAATAATCAAATTATGCTCAGGAATATGGAACCATAGCTTCTTTCAGCTCTGCATGAAGAATATGACTTTTGAAACTGATTTAATGTTACTTTCTGGTGGCTTAGGCCACAGCTAAAACCGATTTATAGCTCCGAGCTGAAGGTGAGTCTGCCACGTCTTTTTCAGCGCACAAATCAGAAAAAAGAACAAGATATCAAAGCTTTATTGAAACTTCTGAATTGTTTTTCTGACTGAGAAAAACTCTCAAATTATGTAGCAAAGACAGAATTTTCTCGAAAGCTTTCCTCTTTTCAGGAATCATTGACTTCACTCAGAATTGACTTTGTTACTCTCACTCTGAATTCATTTAACACTATCAGTTATGATAGTTGTGCAATGTCATCTTTTAAGCCCCAAACCGAGCTGTTTATTTACTTACTAGCAAGCATGTTTTATTACTTTTATTATTAATATTTGTTATTTTATTGCTAATACAGTTTTTTCTTCCTCTTGTATTTCACTATGCTAATAATAGAAATTTTTTAAAAAACAAAATGCTAGTTTAAACACAGAAGAATAAAAAGTATCTCCTGAACTCAATGGCTGCAACTAAGCAGCATGGTTTTGTGCCGTTTTGAAATAGAAAAAAACATGAAAATTGCTTGGTGAACCTTACAGTAAGCCTCGCTGAATATAAATGAAACTTCCCTTCTAATCTCAAATCCAGGAACAAGCAAAAATATCTCTGCTCCCATGCATAATATGAGTGGCTCATTATTATTGTCGCATCCATGATCCTTTCTGTGGAAATGTTAAAAATGAGCGTGCTGACTCTTCCTTTAGAGGACATTGCTAACTTTTGATGATCACTCCAAACTTCCCTTCCAGTGTCACCAGATGAAAAATGATCTAAGGGGTACAGTTTTGCTTTTTTGTTTCATGTGATTTTTCTCACGTCTAGTATGTGCAAGCATCTATGTTCAGGCTGGAAGTGGGTGTTTTTATTGCCAGCTGAATCCAGAAACAACCTCAGGCTTGAGAAGGAGATGAAGTAGAGAATAGCAAATCGTATTTGTTGAACTAGTCTAACTAAGACCATTATGAAGATCAGACTGACTATTTGTTGAATGATCAAAATGACTTTATTAACCATCAACTGGGTGGAAGTGAATCCAACACATAGGAAGATGTAGGTTCCAAATGCTGCATTGTCATTATTTTCCAGCGCACTTTCTCACAAAGCATTGGCCTTCCAACTTTCTGCACAACTCCTTGCAGATTTACTTAGGAGTAAATCCCACTCTGTTCAAAGGGGCTTATTCCCACGTAAATGTCTGCAGAATGGCCTTTGTTTACTTTAGATGATATTAGAGACTGCCGATATTGAACTAGCCACTTGCACTCAAGAAGATGGTTAGAACTTAGTTGATTTGTAAAGGTTGTGCTCTAAAACACCAGGCTACTAAGACTTCCTTGGGATTTGACTCAGTTTGTCTTTGGATAATCTTTTTCTATCTCCCTGCGTTTTCTGCTCCTTTCTTGGTGTGCTTACTTGTCTGTGAAGCTTGACTGAATTTACAACTTTTCTATAAGCCTGATGGATTTATTGCAACTTTAAACCAGCTCAGTGCTGCCATTTAGGAAGTCCATTTACTCTGCAATTGTTTGAACAGTGAAATTCACATTTGGCTTGGCTTGGCTTGTGCTCAGTACCTCTATTTTTGATTCCTTTCTTCTCCAAAAAATGGGAACAGATAGAAAAACATGATTATCAGGAATCTGTCTGTCGCTCTGTCCTATCTGTCTCTCTGTCTCTCTATCCATCCATCCAGATACACACAAATGAACAATATATCCAACTCTCACATTATTTTACCTTTACAGTGGCTGAATATCAACTTGGGTCTTTCCATGGATCAAGGAGATCTCTAAATTGTTCACATGAATAATTATATTGGGCCTACAGCTGTGAAGCACAGTCAAGAGTTTAGATTCTATTAAATTATGATTCTTTCTTCTGTGGAATTCTACTGCTATCTACATCAATAGAAAGAATGACACTGTATTTCTTATTAAGTGAAGAAGAGGTAGCTTTATTCTCTAGCAGCCCATTTCTCTGTTAGATCAGAAGTCTGAGAGGAGACATTCATTCCTCATTTAGCAGCTCAGTCACTTGTCTGCATAAAAATGGCTGATCAAGCTATTAATTTATTGGCAGATTCTCCTACCTATTAATTCATTAGAAGGTTCTCCTACCTTCGCCGTCTCCTCCACCCTCTTCTTTAAAACAAACAAATTCCATTATTCATTTAGTTTACAGCTTATGCTTTCCTTGGTTGAGCAGTTAAGACATTGGGCTTGTCAATTGCAAGTTTGGCAGCTTGGCAGTAAGGGCTGCCACATAACAGGGTGAGTTCCTGTTACAAGCTCCTGCAAACCTTGTAGCATGTTAAAATGCAAGTAGATAAATTGGTGCCATCTTTGGAGGGAAAGGTAAGAGCATTCCATGCGCCTAGGCATATAGTCATGGCAGCCACATGACCATGGAAGTGTCTTTGGACAATGCTGGCTCTTCAGCTATGAATTGGAGATGAGAACTGCCCCCTAGAGTTAGCCATGACTGATGGGGAAATTGTTACTTTACTTTTTTCTTACTCACATTTTGGTTGGTATACCAGTAGAGGGAAGAATCCTTCAAGACAAACCAGTATTTTTTCCACTTCTGGGTGAAGTAACCTTTGGCATCCTTCTTCTTCCATAACCAGCCCTCACAATCACCATGTCCCAAATCTTTACAGGAGATCCGCCGTCTGCTGCTGTTGTTCAAAGAACCTCCTATAAAGAAAATATGCCAAATGGGTACAATTTTGCACATTTTTTTCCTCTTAACAAAGCAAGAAAGTACAGCACAGCTTTATTTATTTATCTGAGGTTAAAGTGAAATACAAGGAAATCAAAAGATCTTATTTTCATTATTCCAAAACAAGTGGATCATTCAGAAATTTTATTCTTCTTTTCTTTCACCACTTTTATCATCAGAAACAGAATTTCTTGTAATATTCATATCACTTTTCCTATAAAGCCGAGGGCAAATTTAATTAAAACATCAGACTGCAGAGTGTGAAAAATTGGGTTTATGTTGTTATATTAATTATATTTGTCCTACAGCTGTGAAGCACAGTCAAGAGTTTAGATTCTATTAAATTATGATTCTTTCTTCTGTGGAATTCTACTGCTGAGCTCTAAAAAGTTTATTTCTTTGGAACTGTAGTTCTGATACAGCGCAACCAATGCGCTGGTTGACATTCAACTTTATCTTTCCTTCCCACAGAAACTGTACAAGTTCTCCACTAGTATTGCTATCATTAATGGACAGAAGGTTCTCCAAGTGAATAGAAAAAGAGATCAGGGAAAAATGGTTTAAAAATGAACTGACATATAATTGTAAACTATGTTATATGTTGGGAGGGTTTGTTGCATTGCATGAACCTGATTACTGACAATGATTTATGGCTTAGTATGTTGAAGGAAGAAGAAGAAGAAGAGGAGGAAAGAGGCAATAGAAAGAAAAAGGAAGCCTGTTCTGACTGGAGAAAAACAGAGATAAAGGTGATTGTGCCCATTGCTGGATTTGGTCTGGCTCAACCAGACAAGTACAGTTCATGAGTTCTAGGTGCACTGTGTGTTGTACCTGTGAAATACAATGTTGTACTTCCATCCAACTGTGGCTTTAATGCCATATTATTAAATCCTTAATTTTTCCAACCATTTACCTTTGGGCCACTTTTTGCTCTTTACCCTCAAGGAAGCATAGTGAAAAGACTGGAATGAGAGACAAGAGAAAAAACATTGGTTAGTTCCGACAATTGTAAAAGTTAAACATTGTAGAGAAAATGCCATACCCTGTGTACAACACATCAGTATGATTTCTCTTTGTGATTAATCCTCCACTTCTTAAAATGCTTGCCTTTATATATTTAGCAAATGGTTGTGCTGATCCCAAACACACACGTAGACATAGCGTACAACGCAATATATGCTTCTTTCCGAGGATCTTTCTTTGAGCAGTAGTGAGTTGGACATGGAGGAGATGAAGATGTCAAGTCTTTGTTAGCCAGTTCTTCAGAACATGGATAAGACTCATTCCTCTTACTTCGTTTTGAGACTAACCTACAGAAGTATCAGTAACACCATAAACACATCCTTCTAAGTTAACTTTCTTCAAGAAATTGAACTTCATCCCACCAGTTACTTCCCACCCTTTGCAAGTTACAAAGATAGCATAGAAACCAAAGAGAAAGGATCATACTGCCTGTCACCCATGGGAACAACAACTAAGGAGATAATTGCCATCTGGAGAATTATAAGGTCCCTGGAACCTTTCAAAGAACAGGGTGCCTATTTGGAA
Organism: Acrochordus granulatus; assembly: GCA_032468055.1. Classification (NCBI taxonomy): domain Eukaryota; kingdom Metazoa; phylum Chordata; class Lepidosauria; order Squamata; family Acrochordidae; genus Acrochordus; species Acrochordus granulatus. The sequence goes on from JANHZU010002991.1 coordinate 42,178, forward strand.
CTGTCAACATCCTTGTTTTCTGGTGTGTCCCAAGCAATATAGTGAGGAAATTTGTTTGGTTCATATTTAATACATACCAATGAGCTCACATTTCCTGGATATGATGTGTGAACTTCATTTTTTTTTGTCCTGAAAAGTTGGGATACGATATTCTAAGGATCTTTTAAGCATGCAAAACTAGGAAAGTTGTGACAAAAAAGCATGCATTGGAGGAAATCACCTCCAAAATGTATTAGAGAAAGAGATCACAAACATGTGCTGTTGGGTATAAAAAATGGCACATGGATGTTTATGCAAGCATTAAAAAAGGAATTTGCAAACTGATGCAGAATTGGAATGGAACAATTAGGCTTGCTGTAGGAAGAAAAAGAAAATTATTCATTCTAGTTATCAGTCAGGACAAAACAAATTCCACCTACACAGGAAATTTCTCAAGATGTGGTGTATGCAAGACAGCCACTTTTTAAAAGAACTTTAAGCATGTCTACCCTAGTCTCTAAAAACAGTAGAATAAAGTGGTAGAAAGCTGAGATCAAGATTTTCAGGCTACAGATAATAAGGCTGTGCAGAACTTCACATTTCAAATGGTACTTTGAAAAAGGCAGATGACTCACGGTATTTGACAGCAACTTTTCAAAGCTGGCTTCTTCTCTCTGAATTGTTCAGCTGCCCTCCAGAGCTGCGGTGCTCTTCTAAACATGCTTATTTTAGGAGTTTTAAAGTTTCATGACTGAAGGGCCAGTTTGGTTCAGTGGTTAAGGTGCTGGCCTAGAAGCCAGAAGACTGTGAGTTCTAGTCCTGCCTCAGGCATGAAAACTGGCTGGGTGACTTTGGGCCAGTCACCAGGAGATGGTGAGTTCTAGTCTTGCCTTAGGCATGAAAGACAGCTGAGTGATTTTGAGCCAATGGCTGGGAGACTGTGAGCTCCAGTCATGCCTGAGGCATGGAAGTTAATTGGGTGACTTTGGGCCAGTCACCAGGAGATGGTGAGTTCTAGTTTTGCCTTAGCCATGAAAGCTGGCTGGGTGACTTTGGCTCAGACACCCTCAGCCCAGTCCACCTTACAGGGTTGTTTTTGTGGGAAGGAGAAGAGAAAGGAATGTTATGAACGTTTGCTGCCTTGAGTTATTTATAAGATAATAAAGATGGGATAAAAAATTCTAGCAAATAACATGATAGTATTTATGAAGTTATCAAAGTCTGCTTATTTTTCATTATCCTCAATAAATGCTTCTGCATTAATTAATGTGTTCCACTTACTATTCTAACATCATCATGAGGTTTGCCACAACCACAATTACCGGAGACTTATTTTTTTTAATTTTCCCTTCCCCAGTGAAATTTTTAATGTTACATCACAGTCAGTAAATGAAGATGGCTATTTTTCATCTGAGTAAATGCAGCCTATGCAATATTCTCAATTGCCATCAAGGAAACGCCTGTGAATTTCCACAACAATACACAGCTTTATGTAAATCAGAACTAGAACTAGAATGTAATAGCAACTTCAAGTACAAGATTTCTTCAAATTCATTAAATCATTTGTGCCTTTTTTCAGTTACAGGATAACTAGCCACATGGGAACCAATAAATAGCAAAGATAAATATCAGAGCAAAACATGTATGAAACTTACATAAAAGAATATATCTGACTTAAATCAAAGAAGACATCTTGTTTTGAATTTGCTAGCCAGTTTTCAGAGTGGGCTAACTACTTGATTCTGAATGCCTAAAAACAAACGTGTTTTCAACAGCGCCCTTACAATGATTTGATTGCAATCTCATCACATTTTTTATCGAGAACCTCACCAACTTTGTCCAATAACTTTTTAAAAATGAGAAATTAATGAAATAAAAGCTTCAGTTGAGAACTTGTAACCTGGTTGCCAGTGGTGGTATATCGTAGTAAAACAAGAGGCAACTTTTTATTGGTAAGGGATTTGAGTTGGACTATATTGAGTGGGAAGATGATGAGTCTATCTCATATAAATGAGCAGAACAAGGATTCTCCATTTCTTCTTTTCCTTTTGAGTGAGCTTGGAGAGTGTTTCCTTTTTGAGTATTTATGTCTCTCTGTATATAAATAGCTAGCTTTACCCATTGTAGGGGAAGAGAGGACTGAGCCAGGGGAAAGTGTCAAATGTGGCATCAGCCTGGAGTCTCTGCGTAACCACAAATGTAATAGGCCCAGCCTTCCCTGATGGTCTTTGGACATTATCTCTCAACCATTGATGCTTATAGCTGTTAGTTCATAGCTGTTAGCTGGGCAGATTCTTATAATTATGCAAGAACAATAAATCTGTTAGTTTGAAACACCCGATATTCATTCTCATCCCCAAATAACCACAAACTGTGTCATCACTATTTTATAGTGATGGTTGGAGTGAGTTTCTATGTGCATGGACAAACATATATGTATATGCATTTCCCCACAGATGGCATTCTGGTAAGAAGATATTTCATTGTCATCAAAAAACTTGTCCTTCATGAATAGGTCTGACAATCTTTTAAAATCTGCCTAAGGCGGTAGCCATTCTCCCCATTCTGTGATTACTAAGAACAAAACCACTTTCCAAAATGGAAAAATACCTATCAGTAAGTTTGATGCAATTCCCAAGAAAGACTTTTTCTGGCCACTTGAAGATCTGTGGACATCAACTCCCAGAATTCCTCAGCCAGCTATGCTACAATATGCTATGCTATGCTATGCTATGCTGGCTGAGGGACTGTGGGAGCTGAAGTTCACATATCTTAAAGTTACCAAGGCTGGATACCTCTGTTCTAGAGCAAGAATTGAGTTATTGGATTCCAAGTATGAGTGCTTCCATCACCTGCCACATCATGAGAAGGCATCAAATGTATGTGCAGTGCCGCAGTCATTGAAGATTTCTTCATGTTTTGTTTGACTGTCAACTCTATGCTCCTTTTAGGCTTAAATATTTAACATCCCTGCTTGAAAGAACAGTCCACTGGGACCTGAATCGCAGACTGTCCTCTTTCCTTCTGGGCTCTAATGTATTCATTGTGAGCAGAACTGCTAAGTTTATAGACAAGGCGGTTCAGCTAAGAACCTGTTATATTGAGCAGATTATGGTATCACACGAAGATGATGCATTTATCCCAATGTTGATTCTTTGTATTTACTACATTTGTATTTTTATTACTGTATTTCATTTTACCAATTTTATCCTGGAAATAGACCTTGTATTTTACCTTTATTTTCTTTGATATGATCATTAAGACTAATAAATAATGATCTATCTATCTATCTATCTATCTATCTATCTATCTATCTATCTATCTATCTATCTATCTATCTATCTATCTATCTATCATCTTCTACCATCCTGTAATTATACTGCCTTTGAATTAAAAGTAAAAATGATGACTTCACTAGATCCTGAATCTATAAAACTCTTCATCGATTTACTTAAGCTCATGAGATCTGATTTTTGTCGAACCTACAGTTCCTGCAAGCTTTTTTCTGCCTCTATGACAGTTTTCTTCTTTTCCTCCTCCTCTCCTCTTCCTCCCCCTCCTTTTCTTTCCCTCCTCCTCTTCCTCCCCTTATATTATTATTTCTTGTTCTTCTGTGGAAGCTCATCACCATATATGTTTGGGTCAATGCCCCTTCAAAATGATTCAGAAGAAATGCTTCAGATTTGCAAACATGTTCCTGCTATTAACTGAAGTAGTTGCTCTTCTTTTAAGCTTTGTGTGAGCTAGAGAACAGATGTAGCTACTTTAACAAGTCCAACCTTTAAAGTTAATCTCACTTTAATTGAGATTAATTAATTTAATTAAGAGATTGTAACAACCAGCAAACCAAAAACAACCTTTTGCTAGCCAACAACAACACTGGGACATTATAAGATATTTTAGGGAAGTTGAGGATCCTTCTGCTTGAGAAGACATTTAATGGTATTATTTCGGCTCCAGTAAGCAGAAACAAAACCAATATTGCACACATACAATCTCTGTTTTACCAGAAAGAATCTTTCTTGACAGTCCAGCTTGAAATTAGAGATAAAAATAGCAGCTGGGTGGGCAGTTTGAGCAATGTAAACTCTCTATATGTCTCAATCAGTGCTAAAAAATTAGCTTGTGCTCGGTCAGAAGTTCAAGCTGCAAATTTAACAAAACGGCAATATTAATCTCCCTTAAAAACTAAGAGGAGATAGAGCTTTTTGGACTAAAGTATGTTTTAATTCGATCCCTAAAAACCAGAGGGAAATGGAATGACTCAAAGATATTCCAAAAGGTGGAGAGCTGAAATGTATTTTTTTTTTGTGTACGTGTATGTGAATTATCCCATATTTTACCTTTCCTTTTTTAAAGTACCCCAAAAGCATGCTGCTAAAATGGCAATTTACTGCTAAATTTTAATAATATGATCTTGGGACATTACAACTCCAAAAATGGAACTAAAGGTCTACCTGTGATTTGAGAGCAATGGATTGGTTGTTCCTACCCTACACCAAGGCTGGGGCAGATAACTGTTTATTCATGAAGCTTGCCTAGGTAAGATCATTGAAAACTGCCTTATATGAAGTCATATCACCTTTCTAACCAGCCATATTTTGCATTAAATTAAAACTGCAGCAGCCAACAATCTGATGCTTATCTAAAGACTGGGGAAAAAAAAGAAAGTGAAGAAGATAACTCTGAATAACTTCTCTAATTAAATAAATTTTAATTAAATGAATCCATTTAAGCTGAATTGGGAAAGGCTTTTCTGTGACTCAAATCCTGGTGGTGTTGATATTCAGAAAAAAAATCCTTAATTGTGTTGGAAGGATCAAGGTCTGTCCTCAGATAAATCAGATGTAAATTTTAATTGTATTAATTATTTAAATTTATGAGCTGCCTAACTCACCATCAAGGACAACTCTGGGCAGCTTACAGTACCAATATATAGTAGAACTACAGAATACCAATATATAGTAGAACTACAGAGTTCTACTGTGTAGAACTAAACAAAGCAATATATATATATATATATTGCTTTGTTTAGTTCTACACAGTAGAACTCTGTAGTTCTACTATATATTGGTATTCTGTAGTTCTACTATATATTGGTACTGTAAGCTGCCCAGAGTTGTCCTTGATGGTGAGTTAGGCAGCTCATAAATTTAAATAATTAATACAATTAAAATTTACATCTGATTTATCTGAGGACAGACCTTGATCCTTCCAACACAATTAAGGATTTTTTTTCTGAATATCAACACCACCAGGATTTGAGTCACAGAAAAGCCTTTCCCAATTCAGCTTAAATGGATTCATTTAATTAAAATTTATTTAATTAGAGAAGTTATTCAGAGTTATCTTCTTCACTTTCTTTTTTTTCCCCAGTCTTTAGATAAGCATCAGATTGTTGGCTGCTGCAGTTTTAATTTAATGCAAAATATGGCTGGTTAGAAAGGTGATATGACTTCATATAAGGCAGTTTTCAATGATCTTACCTAGGCAAGCTTCATGAATAAACAGTTATCTGCCCCAGCCTTGGTGTAGGGTAGGAACAACCAATCCATTGCTCTCAAATCACAGGTAGACCTTTAGTTCCATTTTTGGAGTTGTAATGTCCCAAGATCATATTATTAAAATTTAGCAGTAAATTGCCATTTTAGCAGCATGCTTTTGGGGTACTTTAAAAAAGGAAAGGTAAAATATGGGATAATTCACATACACGTACACAAAAAAAAAATACATTTCAGCTCTCCACCTTTTGGAATATCTTTGAGTCATTCCATTTCCCTCTGGTTTTTAGGGATCGAATTAAAACATACTTTAGTCCAAAAAGCTCTATCTCCTCTTAGTTTTTAAGGGAGATTAATATTGCCGTTTTGTTAAATTTGCAGCTTGAACTTCTGACCGAGCACAAGCTAATTTTTTAGCACTGATTGAGACATATAGAGAGTTTACATTGCTCAAACTGCCCACCCAGCTGCTATTTTTATCTCTAATTTCAAGCTGGACTGTCAAGAAAGATTCTTTCTGGTAAAACAGAGATTGTATGTGTGCAATATTGGTTTTGTTTCTGCTTACTGGAGCCGAAATAATACCATTAAATGTCTTCTCAAGCAGAAGGATCCTCAACTTCCCTAAAATATCTTATAATGTCCCAGTGTTGTTGTTGGCTAGCAAAAGGTTGTTTTTGGTTTGCTGGTTGTTACAATCTCTTAATTAAATTAATTAATCTCAATTAAAGTGAGATTAACTTTAAAGGTTGGACTTGTTAAAGTAGCTACATCTGTTCTCTAGCTCACACAAAGCTTAAAAGAAGAGCAACTACTTCAGTTAATAGCAGGAACATGTTTGCAAATCTGAAGCATTTCTTCTGAATCATTTTGAAGGGGCATTGACCCAAACATATATGGTGATGAGCTTCCACAGAAGAACAAGAAATAATAATATAAGGGGAGGAAGAGGAGGAGGGAAAGAAAAGGAGGGGGAGGAAGAGGAGAGGAGGAGGAAAAGAAGAAAACTGTCATAGAGGCAGAAAAAAGCTTGCAGGAACTGTAGGTTCGACAAAAATCAGATCTCATGAGCTTAAGTAAATCGATGAAGAGTTTTATAGATTCAGGATCTAGTGAAGTCATCATTTTTACTTTTAATTCAAAGGCAGTATAATTACAGGATGGTAGAAGATGATAGATAGATAGATAGATAGATAGATAGATAGATAGATAGATAGATAGATAGATAGATAGATAGATAGATAGATAGATCATTATTTATTAGTCTTAATGATCATATCAAAGAAAATAAAGGTAAAATACAAGGTCTATTTCCAGGATAAAATTGGTAAAATGAAATACAGTAATAAAAATACAAATGTAGTAAATACAAAGAATCAACATTGGGATAAATGCATCATCTTCGTGTGATACCATAATCTGCTCAATATAACAGGTTCTTAGCTGAACCGCCTTGTCTATAAACTTAGCAGTTCTGCTCACAATGAATACATTAGAGCCCAGAAGGAAAGAGGACAGTCTGCGATTCAGGTCCCAGTGGACTGTTCTTTCAAGCAGGGATGTTAAATATTTAAGCCTAAAAGGAGCATAGAGTTGACAGTCAAACAAAACATGAAGAAATCTTCAATGACTGCGGCACTGCACATACATTTGATGCCTTCTCATGATGTGGCAGGTGATGGAAGCACTCATACTTGGAATCCAATAACTCAATTCTTGCTCTAGAACAGAGGTATCCAGCCTTGGTAACTTTAAGATATGTGAACTTCAGCTCCCACAGTCCCTCAGCCAGCATAGCATAGCATAGCATAGCATATTGTAGCATAGCTGGCTGAGGAATTCTGGGAGTTGATGTCCACAGATCTTCAAGTGGCCAGAAAAAGTCTTTCTTGGGAATTGCATCAAACTTACTGATAGGTATTTTTCCATTTTGGAAAGTGGTTTTGTTCTTAGTAATCACAGAATGGGGAGAATGGCTACCGCCTTAGGCAGATTTTAAAAGATTGTCAGACCTATTCATGAAGGACAAGTTTTTTGATGACAATGAAATATCTTCTTACCAGAATGCCATCTGTGGGGAAATGCATATACATATATGTTTGTCCATGCACATAGAAACTCACTCCAACCATCACTATAAAATAGTGATGACACAGTTTGTGGTTATTTGGGGATGAGAATGAATATCGGGTGTTTCAAACTAACAGATTTATTGTTCTTGCATAATTATAAGAATCTGCCCAGCTAACAGCTATGAACTAACAGCTATAAGCATCAATGGTTGAGAGATAATGTCCAAAGACCATCAGGGAAGGCTGGGCCTATTACATTTGTGGTTACGCAGAGACTCCAGGCTGATGCCACATTTGACACTTTCCCCTGGCTCAGTCCTCTCTTCCCCTACAATGGGTAAAGCTAGCTATTTATATACAGAGAGACATAAATACTCAAAAAGGAAACACTCTCCAAGCTCACTCAAAAGGAAAAGAAGAAATGGAGAATCCTTGTTCTGCTCATTTATATGAGATAGACTCATCATCTTCCCACTCAATATAGTCCAACTCAAATCCCTTACCAATAAAAAGTTGCCTCTTGTTTTACTACGATATACCACCACTGGCAACCAGGTTACAAGTTCTCAACTGAAGCTTTTATTTCATTAATTTCTCATTTTTAAAAAGTTATTGGACAAAGTTGGTGAGGTTCTCGATAAAAAATGTGATGAGATTGCAATCAAATCATTGTAAGGGCGCTGTTGAAAACACGTTTGTTTTTAGGCATTCAGAATCAAGTAGTTAGCCCACTCTGAAAACTGGCTAGCAAATTCAAAACAAGATGTCTTCTTTGATTTAAGTCAGATATATTCTTTTATGTAAGTTTCATACATGTTTTGCTCTGATATTTATCTTTGCTATTTATTGGTTCCCATGTGGCTAGTTATCCTGTAACTGAAAAAAGGCACAAATGATTTAATGAATTTGAAGAAATCTTGTACTTGAAGTTGCTATTACATTCTAGTTCTAGTTCTGATTTACATAAAGCTGTGTATTGTTGTGGAAATTCACAGGCGTTTCCTTGATGGCAATTGAGAATATTGCATAGGCTGCATTTACTCAGATGAAAAATAGCCATCTTCATTTACTGACTGTGATGTAACATTAAAAATTTCACTGGGGAAGGGAAAATTAAAAAAAATAAGTCTCCGGTAATTGTGGTTGTGGCAAACCTCATGATGATGTTAGAATAGTAAGTGGAACACATTAATTAATGCAGAAGCATTTATTGAGGATAATGAAAAATAAGCAGACTTTGATAACTTCATAAATACTATCATGTTATTTGCTAGAATTTTTTATCCCATCTTTATTATCTTATAAATAACTCAAGGCAGCAAACGTTCATAACATTCCTTTCTCTTCTCCTTCCCACAAAAACAACCCTGTAAGGTGGACTGGGCTGAGGGTGTCTGAGCCAAAGTCACCCAGCCAGCTTTCATGGCTAAGGCAAAACTAGAACTCACCATCTCCTGGTGACTGGCCCAAAGTCACCCAATTAACTTCCATGCCTCAGGCATGACTGGAGCTCACAGTCTCCCAGCCATTGGCTCAAAATCACTCAGCTGTCTTTCATGCCTAAGGCAAGACTAGAACTCACCATCTCCTGGTGACTGGCCCAAAGTCACCCAGCCAGTTTTCATGCCTGAGGCAGGACTAGAACTCACAGTCTTCTGGCTTCTAGGCCAGCACCTTAACCACTGAACCAAACTGGCCCTTCAGTCATGAAACTTTAAAACTCCTAAAATAAGCATGTTTAGAAGAGCACCGCAGCTCTGGAGGGCAGCTGAACAATTCAGAGAGAAGAAGCCAGCTTTGAAAAGTTGCTGTCAAATACCGTGAGTCATCTGCCTTTTTCAAAGTACCATTTGAAATGTGAAGTTCTGCACAGCCTTATTATCTGTAGCCTGAAAATCTTGATCTCAGCTTTCTACCACTTTATTCTACTGTTTTTAGAGACTAGGGTAGACATGCTTAAAGTTCTTTTAAAAAGTGGCTGTCTTGCATACACCACATCTTGAGAAATTTCCTGTGTAGGTGGAATTTGTTTTGTCCTGACTGATAACTAGAATGAATAATTTTCTTTTTCTTCCTACAGCAAGCCTAATTGTTCCATTCCAATTCTGCATCAGTTTGCAAATTCCTTTTTTAATGCTTGCATAAACATCCATGTGCCATTTTTTATACCCAACAGCACATGTTTGTGATCTCTTTCTCTAATACATTTTGGAGGTGATTTCCTCCAATGCATGCTTTTTTGTCACAACTTTCCTAGTTTTGCATGCTTAAAAGATCCTTAGAATATCGTATCCCAACTTTTCAGGACAAAAAAAAATGAAGTTCACACATCATATCCAGGAAATGTGAGCTCATTGGTATGTATTAAATATGAACCAAACAAATTTCCTCACTATATTGCTTGGGACACACCAGAAAACAAGGATGTTGACAGTTCCAAATAGGCACCCTGTTCTTTGAAAGGTTCCAGGGACCTTATAATTCTCCAGATGGCAATTATCTCCTTAGTTGTTGTTCCCATGGGTGACAGGCAGTATGATCCTTTCTCTTTGGTTTCTATGCTATCTTTGTAACTTGCAAAGGGTGGGAAGTAACTGGTGGGATGAAGTTCAATTTCTTGAAGAAAGTTAACTTAGAAGGATGTGTTTATGGTGTTACTGATACTTCTGTAGGTTAGTCTCAAAACGAAGTAAGAGGAATGAGTCTTATCCATGTTCTGAAGAACTGGCTAACAAAGACTTGACATCTTCATCTCCTCCATGTCCAACTCACTACTGCTCAAAGAAAGATCCTCGGAAAGAAGCATATATTGCGTTGTACGCTATGTCTACGTGTGTGTTTGGGATCAGCACAACCATTTGCTAAATATATAAAGGCAAGCATTTTAAGAAGTGGAGGATTAATCACAAAGAGAAATCATACTGATGTGTTGTACACAGGGTATGGCATTTTCTCTACAATGTTTAACTTTTACAATTGTCGGAACTAACCAATGTTTTTTCTCTTGTCTCTCATTCCAGTCTTTTCACTATGCTTCCTTGAGGGTAAAGAGCAAAAAGTGGCCCAAAGGTAAATGGTTGGAAAAATTAAGGATTTAATAATATGGCATTAAAGCCACAGTTGGATGGAAGTACAACATTGTATTTCACAGGTACAACACACAGTGCACCTAGAACTCATGAACTGTACTTGTCTGGTTGAGCCAGACCAAATCCAGCAATGGGCACAATCACCTTTATCTCTGTTTTTCTCCAGTCAGAACAGGCTTCCTTTTTCTTTCTATTGCCTCTTTCCTCCTCTTCTTCTTCTTCTTCCTTCAACATACTAAGCCATAAATCATTGTCAGTAATCAGGTTCATGCAATGCAACAAACCCTCCCAACATATAACATAGTTTACAATTATATGTCAGTTCATTTTTAAACCATTTTTCCCTGATCTCTTTTTCTATTCACTTGGAGAACCTTCTGTCCATTAATGATAGCAATACTAGTGGAGAACTTGTACAGTTTCTGTGGGAAGGAAAGATAAAGTTGAATGTCAACCAGCGCATTGGTTGCGCTGTATCAGAACTACAGTTCCAAAGAAATAAACTTTTTAGAGCTCAGCAGTAGAATTCCACAGAAGAAAGAATCATAATTTAATAGAATCTAAACTCTTGACTGTGCTTCACAGCTGTAGGACAAATATAATTAATATAACAACATAAACCCAATTTTTCACACTCTGCAGTCTGATGTTTTAATTAAATTTGCCCTCGGCTTTATAGGAAAAGTGATATGAATATTACAAGAAATTCTGTTTCTGATGATAAAAGTGGTGAAAGAAAAGAAGAATAAAATTTCTGAATGATCCACTTGTTTTGGAATAATGAAAATAAGATCTTTTGATTTCCTTGTATTTCACTTTAACCTCAGATAAATAAATAAAGCTGTGCTGTACTTTCTTGCTTTGTTAAGAGGAAAAAAATGTGCAAAATTGTACCCATTTGGCATATTTTCTTTATAGGAGGTTCTTTGAACAACAGCAGCAGACGGCGGATCTCCTGTAAAGATTTGGGACATGGTGATTGTGAGGGCTGGTTATGGAAGAAGAAGGATGCCAAAGGTTACTTCACCCAGAAGTGGAAAAAATACTGGTTTGTCTTGAAGGATTCTTCCCTCTACTGGTATACCAACCAAAATGTGAGTAAGAAAAAAGTAAAGTAACAATTTCCCCATCAGTCATGGCTAACTCTAGGGGGCAGTTCTCATCTCCAATTCATAGCTGAAGAGCCAGCATTGTCCAAAGACACTTCCATGGTCATGTGGCTGCCATGACTATATGCCTAGGCGCATGGAATGCTCTTACCTTTCCCTCCAAAGATGGCACCAATTTATCTACTTGCATTTTAACATGCTACAAGGTTTGCAGGAGCTTGTAACAGGAACTCACCCTGTTATGTGGCAGCCCTTACTGCCAAGCTGCCAAACTTGCAATTGACAAGCCCAATGTCTTAACTGCTCAACCAAGGAAAGCATAAGCTGTAAACTAAATGAATAATGGAATTTGTTTGTTTTAAAGAAGAGGGTGGAGGAGACGGCGAAGGTAGGAGAACCTTCTAATGAATTAATAGGTAGGAGAATCTGCCAATAAATTAATAGCTTGATCAGCCATTTTTATGCAGACAAGTGACTGAGCTGCTAAATGAGGAATGAATGTCTCCTCTCAGACTTCTGATCTAACAGAGAAATGGGCTGCTAGAGAATAAAGCTACCTCTTCTTCACTTAATAAGAAATACAGTGTCATTCTTTCTATTGATGTAGATAGCAGTAGAATTCCACAGAAGAAAGAATCATAATTTAATAGAATCTAAACTCTTGACTGTGCTTCACAGCTGTAGGCCCAATATAATTATTCATGTGAACAATTTAGAGATCTCCTTGATCCATGGAAAGACCCAAGTTGATATTCAGCCACTGTAAAGGTAAAATAATGTGAGAGTTGGATATATTGTTCATTTGTGTGTATCTGGATGGATGGATAGAGAGACAGAGAGACAGATAGGACAGAGCGACAGACAGATTCCTGATAATCATGTTTTTCTATCTGTTCCCATTTTTTGGAGAAGAAAGGAATCAAAAATAGAGGTACTGAGCACAAGCCAAGCCAAGCCAAATGTGAATTTCACTGTTCAAACAATTGCAGAGTAAATGGACTTCCTAAATGGCAGCACTGAGCTGGTTTAAAGTTGCAATAAATCCATCAGGCTTATAGAAAAGTTGTAAATTCAGTCAAGCTTCACAGACAAGTAAGCACACCAAGAAAGGAGCAGAAAACGCAGGGAGATAGAAAAAGATTATCCAAAGACAAACTGAGTCAAATCCCAAGGAAGTCTTAGTAGCCTGGTGTTTTAGAGCACAACCTTTACAAATCAACTAAGTTCTAACCATCTTCTTGAGTGCAAGTGGCTAGTTCAATATCGGCAGTCTCTAATATCATCTAAAGTAAACAAAGGCCATTCTGCAGACATTTACGTGGGAATAAGCCCCTTTGAACAGAGTGGGATTTACTCCTAAGTAAATCTGCAAGGAGTTGTGCAGAAAGTTGGAAGGCCAATGCTTTGTGAGAAAGTGCGCTGGAAAATAATGACAATGCAGCATTTGGAACCTACATCTTCCTATGTGTTGGATTCACTTCCACCCAGTTGATGGTTAATAAAGTCATTTTGATCATTCAACAAATAGTCAGTCTGATCTTCATAATGGTCTTAGTTAGACTAGTTCAACAAATACGATTTGCTATTCTCTACTTCATCTCCTTCTCAAGCCTGAGGTTGTTTCTGGATTCAGCTGGCAATAAAAACACCCACTTCCAGCCTGAACATAGATGCTTGCACATACTAGACGTGAGAAAAATCACATGAAACAAAAAAGCAAAACTGTACCCCTTAGATCATTTTTCATCTGGTGACACTGGAAGGGAAGTTTGGAGTGATCATCAAAAGTTAGCAATGTCCTCTAAAGGAAGAGTCAGCACGCTCATTTTTAACATTTCCACAGAAAGGATCATGGATGCGACAATAATAATGAGCCACTCATATTATGCATGGGAGCAGAGATATTTTTGCTTGTTCCTGGATTTGAGATTAGAAGGGAAGTTTCATTTATATTCAGCGAGGCTTACTGTAAGGTTCACCAAGCAATTTTCATGTTTTTTTCTATTTCAAAACGGCACAAAACCATGCTGCTTAGTTGCAGCCATTGAGTTCAGGAGATACTTTTTATTCTTCTGTGTTTAAACTAGCATTTTGTTTTTTAAAAAATTTCTATTATTAGCATAGTGAAATACAAGAGGAAGAAAAAACTGTATTAGCAATAAAATAACAAATATTAATAATAAAAGTAATAAAACATGCTTGCTAGTAAGTAAATAAACAGCTCGGTTTGGGGCTTAAAAGATGACATTGCACAACTATCATAACTGATAGTGTTAAATGAATTCAGAGTGAGAGTAACAAAGTCAATTCTGAGTGAAGTCAATGATTCCTGAAAAGAGGAAAGCTTTCGAGAAAATTCTGTCTTTGCTACATAATTTGAGAGTTTTTCTCAGTCAGAAAAACAATTCAGAAGTTTCAATAAAGCTTTGATATCTTGTTCTTTTTTCTGATTTGTGCGCTGAAAAAGACGTGGCAGACTCACCTTCAGCTCGGAGCTATAAATCGGTTTTAGCTGTGGCCTAAGCCACCAGAAAGTAACATTAAATCAGTTTCAAAAGTCATATTCTTCATGCAGAGCTGAAAGAAGCTATGGTTCCATATTCCTGAGCATAATTTGATTATTAATAGCCTAAAAATTAACCTTTTAAAAAAATGCTCAGTCTTTAAAGGTCATCTGTGAACAGAGTTGGCATCGGTTACAGCATGCTCAGTGATCTGGCAACCTAATTATCTGTAATGGAAGGGGCGTGGGGACATTCTCTTCCAACCTTTGCCTCTGTCTCAGTGGTGTTTTCTCATTTCTCTGGTCACAGGATGAAAAAGCGGAAGGATTCATCAGTTTGCCAGAGTTCAGAATAGACAGAGCAGTTGAGTGCAGAAGGAAACAGTAAGTATCGACCAGACTACCTGCAAAGTAGAGATGGGAATAATGTATAGACCCAGCAAGTCTCTCTGTGTGTGTTGTTGTTTTTTTAATTCAAAATTGTGCAATGTTGCATTGGGAGTGCAATTCCAGGATCCCCAAAGTTGAAAGAGTTTTGAATCCATTGATGGAGGATGTGCTCCTGGATGTACAGGTAGTCCTCAACTTAATGACCACAACTGGGACCAGAATGTCGCTAAGCGATGGGATCGTTGAGTGTCACCCTGGTTTTATGATCTTTTTCGCTTCGGTTGTTAAGCGAATCACTGCAGTCATTAAGTGAATCTGGCTTCTCCCATTGACTTTGCTTGTCAGAAGCCCATTGGGAATCTTGCAAAGGATGATCATGTGATCCCAGGAAATAAATATATCCTGATTGGCAAGTGCCCAAGTTTTAATCACATGACAAGGATGCTGCAATTGTTGTAAGTGCAAGGAATATAGAAATTAATTCCTACTGGATCCACTTTCCTTTTTTCCTTGTACTTCACTCTAAGACTCTTTCAACCCATGTTCCTATTTTCCGTTCTGAGGTGTTGTTTTTTAAAAAGCAACAAAAATGTGCATGCGCTTCAAATGCACCCCTCTGCAATGCATGCTAGAAATGTGGGATCCAGAGGACTGCCTGGAGGTTGAGTCATGGCAACTCGCCGAACCAGAAAGAAAAGAAGTGCAGTTGCCGTGACTCAAGCTCCAGACAATTCTACCTGGATGACTGAGAATCTTCATCGACATAAATCCAAAGGATCATTATCTGGGCAATGGGAATTATGGGCGTTAAAAGAAAGGCGTCAAATACAATTCTCTGATCTCTCTTGAGAAAAATCCTGGCTTGCAGGCCAGCTTCTCGCATCATAAAGGGGATCCTTTGAAGTCTTTTGTTTGAGGAAATCAACCCAATCACCAGCACTTGCAACTTACAGCTAATATGGCACTTCCAGTATTTGTAATGGGACACAGTGGCCTAGTAGTTAAGATACTAGGCTTGTTGGTCAGAAGGTCGGCAGCTCAAGTTCAAGACCCAGGCACCGCCACGTAACGGGATGAGCTCCCGCGACTCACCCCAGCTCCTGCCACCCCAGCCGTTCGAGAGCACACAAAATGCAAGTAGATAAATAGGTGCTGCCTGAATTGGTGGGAAGGTAGCAGCGTTCGGTGCACTTCGGCATATGGTCGTGCCAGCCACATGCTGGCAACATAGACACTTCGGCTATGAAACGGGGTTGGGCACCACCCCCAAGGCTACGTCTTTTTTTTTAATATTTTTAACCTAGATTTCTAATCTTAGCTGCAGTCCAGACCAATATGGCAGTGCAGGCACAGAGATACAGGCTGCAGAGTCCAGCAGTTGAAGGGAAGAGTTCAGTCCCTACGAATTGCAAACACCCAATCTTTCAACAAAGTTTGGTTGAAATTGTGGTTTGGTCTCACTTCCGTTGATTGGTCTTGTCTGCCATCTAGTGGACTCTGATTGCTGAAGACCCTGCCAGACCTGTATTTTTACCGTGGTCTATTCTATTGTTTCTCAACCCCAACATCAACTCCCAGAGTTCCCCCAGTCAGCATTCCACTCAAAACTACTGGAAATGCTGTGTGCCCAATGATGTGTCTTGTCTGAATCTCACCTAAGGAACATAATTTGGTGGTTGCCCCTCACTTATGATGTCAACAAGGAAGAGGTGTTCCATAGACCATGTGAAAATCTGTGCATGCTGCCTTTGGGGCGCAAACAGTTTGCTAACAAATCCTTATCGTCAGCCTTCGAGGCAGTCTAGACAAGAAAACCAAAAACACCAACACTAATACTACCTTTGTTGTAAGCTTATGGAGTCTAAAAGTGCTTCCCTCCTCCTTTGTTCTTACACTCCAGAGGGTCTGGAGACAGAGTCAGCTCTGAGATGCCTTCTTCATGCCCAATCCTGTTTTGGACTCAGATTTTTCTTCTTAGACTATGGTCTAGGCTGCATTTCTTCCTCCTGTCTCCCAAATGCGATTACACTTACAGAACAACCTCTTAGCCACTTTTCC
>JANHZU010002991.1:62542-77597 GCA_032468055.1 Acrochordus granulatus
TGGGAAGGATTGAAGGGAAGAGGAGGGGGGGATGGCAGAGGATGAGATGGATAGATAGCATAGTCAGTGTGATGGGCTTGGGAGGACTCCGTGAGGCAGTGCAAGACAGGGGGGTCTGGCGTAATGCAGTCCATGGGGTCGCGAAGAGTTGGACACGACTACGCGACTGAACAACAAGTGCAAAATATCAAAGGAATATTAGGGGGAACTTCCAAAAGTCCTAACAATTAGACCATGGATTGCATAAACTAAAGAGTTGCTGAACTGCTGGCCAACGTTGTTGTAAGATTTACACTTTCACCTTACCAATCTTGCTGTTCATCAAGATCCAAGACATTAGTAAAATGCCTGAAGTGTTTTATTCATATAGAAAGCTATCCTTGCATGGGATATTGACTTGTCGTGCAACTGAGCATTTCACTGCCACTGCCCATAATGACATCTTAGTATTTCACATCAGTGGAAGGCTTTAAAGCAGCTTTGCTAAATCTGCCCTCCCCACATCTACTGTCTTCAAAATTCTCAGCCAGTGAGCCATTAAGATTCAGACATTGTAGTTTCAAGATATCTGGAGTCCACCAGGTGGAGGAAGGATACTTTAGGGGTCCTGTTACCAACATGGAAGCAACTCTGTAAGAAACGGGAACAGCCTATTGAGGGAAAGAAAGGGACTTACCCTGAAGAGTCTATCTTGTATTTTTCCAACATCTTTCCATAACGGTATTGTATAATGGGGTGTTTTAATTATTTTTAGATGAATTCTTCAAGTCCATTCCCTGAACCTAAGCATGGACGTCACTTTTCCAGTGAATCGACCTATTCCCATTCTTCTACAGAAGAGTCCCGACAGGATCCAGCAGGGAATACACACTCTGCAGGAGGATGTAGACCCCCCTATAGAGAACGACGTTCATGGCAGGATCTCATAGAGACTCCACTGACCAGTTCAGGCCTCCATTTCCTCCAGACTGTTCCTACCGATTCAGACTATGTGAATGAGAGATTTGGTATGTCCCCAGAGAGGCGGCGGCAAGCAACATTACCTGTTCAAAGACGCCACAATATTGATCAGGATGGTCCTTTCCCATTGGTTGAGTGCTACAAAGGTCAGAATTCTCATTCCAGGCCCCAGAAGCAAAGAAGTCAAAGCCTTCCACGTAATCGAGATGTCCGAATCAAAGGGCGCGTAAAAACAAGTGGGATCACTGAAGAGCGGTCAGAAGAGGAACTGGTTATAAAAAAACAGAGTAATTTGTGTGAAGATGGTAAGAGGTTGAAATAACTGGACTTCTAGTAATCTGAGTGATGGAAGTGATGAAGCTCAGATTTCTGCTCCTCATGCAGAAGGCACCATATTCAAAATATGGCATCTCCATTAAAGGGAGAAGAACTATAAAAGGTTCCTGATTGAGATCTTAAAGAGTTGTCACCAGTTAGAGTAGAAATTTTTGGATTAGATGAATGCAGTAGTCAGCATGAGACAATTTCTGGGACAGGTAGTTCTCAACAACCACAACTAGGACCAGAATTTCCACTGCTAAGCAAGGCAGTTAACTGAGTCATGCCCAGTTTATCACCTTTTATGACACAGGTGTTAAGCAATTTTATTATGTCAATCATGCGGGCATTAAGCAAATCCAGCTTCTTTACATGTCAGAAGCTGGCTGGAAAAGTCACAAATGACAATCACATGATCCCAGAATGCTTCAACTGGTGTAAATGCATGCCAGTTTTCAAGTGCCCAAATTTTGATCACATGACCATTGCAACGGTCATAAGTCATTTTTTTCAGTGCTGTTTTAACTCTGAATTGCTGTAAGTCAAGGACTATTTGTATTCCTAAAAGAATGATCATCTTCACTAATTGAGTCTACAAAATATCTGATGCAACTACTTGAAAATAGGACACCGGGGTGGGGATCCTATGGCCATATTGCTGAAGTGCAAGTCCTTGTGTTGGTCATGTTGACCAGTCAGCAACATTTGAAAGCCAAAAGTTTTCAGCTATCCCAGAAAGTTTTGAACAGCCAATAGGACCTTAAGACTAAATTATATATTTCATGGTACTGGCAATGAGTTCAGATGGGATTTTGAACCCAAGTAGTTAAGATGCCAGGCTTGTTGGCCAGAAAGGCAACAGCCCAAGTTCAAGACCTAGGCGCCATGTAATGGAGTGAGCTCTCATTACTTGCTCCAGCTCCTGCCAATCTATCAGTTAGAAAATAGGCAAAATGTAAATAAATAGGTACTGCCTATTTGGTAGGAAAGTGAGCATTCTGTGCATCTCAGGATATAGTCATACTGGCCACATGACCACAGAAGCATCTGTGGATTATGCTGGCTCTTTGGCTAAGAAACAGAGATGAGCACCGCACCCTACAGTTGGCCACAACTATCAGGGGAAACCTTTCATACCTCTGAAGGTATAATTTTTTTACATTTCATTGGGATTAAAACAGGTTTTAAAAAGAGATCCAGTTGTACAATAAGGTTTATATCTTTAAGCTTCTCCTGTTTCCCTTCACTATATTGATATAGCTTCTAAAGGAAGTTTACTTTTCTTCAGAAAAACTAGAAGAACGAAGGAAAAGTACAGATGGTCTTCATGAACTCTACAAGTCTTTGGAGCAAGCCAGTTTATCAGCCTTTGGAGAGCAACGTCCTTCCACCAAGCAGGAATTCCGGAGGTCTTTCATAAAGAGATGCAATGACCCTATCATCAATGAAAAACTGCATCGCATCAGAGTACTCAAAAGTACTCTAAAAGTAAGCACTTCTTCTAGCTGTAATAAAATCAGTGTAAGGGGCTGTAGCTTGTTATAGTCACAACTGAGGGTTTTTCTCCTCTGGAATCAGAAGACTGTAGAGAGGCCAATTCTTTATCGAGTGGCCACCTCTAGATCCAAGCAAGAGAAGGCCAATTTGACCCATGCACATCAAGAGTCAAAATCTTGCTGCTCTCATGAAAATGGTAAAAGAGCAAAGATCTTCCCTTTTGGACATGGATGCAACATCTTGACACAAAGACAGTAAAGGGCGAGGCTTAAGAGCAATGACACTATGCTCTTCTTTCATAATTCTGCTTGATTCCTCCACCCTTCCACCTCAGATGCTGTTGAGTTGACTTCAACTGGATCTGAATGCTGATATACAACTCATTCTCTTGTCCTTGCCTTGTCAATATGATCTCCTTCCTCCGCGTTTTCCCACCTGCACCCTTTTCCTTCTGTTTTAGTTTCAAAACTGAAGGGAGAATCTTTCCCACCCTCATGTCAATTCGTTACCTTCAGAGATAATATTAAGTAAAAACTGAAGTTAAAATTAAATGAATAATAATTAACCATAAATCACTCACATTTCAAAAAGCTGATTAGATCATGTATCCTCAAGAATGTGATCAGCTGGAGAGCTCTCAGTGCTACTACTTTTCACAAAATGGAGTTATTAAGTTATTACATCTGAAATTGATATGAAATTCCCACAAATGAGACAAATAACTGCATAACTGAGAGTCAGTTTGGTGTATTGATTAAGGCACTGGGCTAGGAACCAGGATACTGTTATTTCTAGTTCTGCCTTACATATGAAGCCAGCTGGGTGCTCTTAGGCCAGTCACTCTCTCTCAGCCCTAGGAAGGAGGAAATAGCAAATCACTTCTGATTTGTCCAGAGAGTTGCCAAGAATCAAATAACACAAATCACAAAAATTCCTGCATTAGTAATGCCCAACTTGAAAATACTTTAAAATATCAGTGCAAATATTGTATAAATATTTTATGCCCTCAAAAGCAAAGGTAGTTGGGAAAAGACCGTAAACTCAATGCACAGTACGCAGGCTTTAATACAGAAAATTTCAGATTCTGTTCTTAACCTTTCAGTGAAAAAGAGCAGAAACATGAGAGGAAATGCCTCTTTCTTCTTAAGATCTTGGACAGCTTCTGATAGTCAGAATAAAGAGTATTCAAAAATATGTGGCACTGGTTGCAAAGTTACGTTTTCAGCGCCATTACAATTGCCTGAGGCAGTCGCTAAATAAACACGATGTTTGCTAAAAGGCTACATGGAGTGTCCATGAGTAATCAGGATTGAGCTATGATTTGAGGCGGGGAAAGAGATAAGGAACAAGAAGTGGAGAAAACCTCCACAGGCATGGTTTGGGTTAATAAATAAATAAAGTCACAGCCTAAGAATCTCTAGAGCAGGGATGGCCAACTTTGGCAACTTGAAGATGCGTGGACTTCCACTCTCCAACATTACCTGGCTGAGGAATTCTGGGAGTTGAAGTCCACACATCTTAAAGTTGCCAAGGTTGGACATCCCTGTTCTAGAGAGTTGTGAGTTCCTTTCCTCTCGTATTATCCTTAAATCAAACAGGGGCATCTGTGTTAAGATCTCCCTACTGTAATTTTTACGAAAGGCCTTGCTTTGCATCTAAAATGTAGTCTTTTTTGGACAGGCAAAGGAAGGGGATCTGGCCATGATCAACAACTTGCTTCACGAACCTAACTTGACGTCTAAGAAATTCAAAGAATGGAAAATAAAGAACTATGAGTTTTTTCTGGACATTTGTGAGTACAGTGGTGCTTTGAAAGCCCAGAATGGAGCTTCTGAACTCGCCATTACAGCCTCCCTGCTCACACACACACATTCCTTCATCGAAACCCACGTCTGACCCAACAAGGGATTACTGGAGGAGGACGGAGAGCAGTTGGGAACGATTCCCTGCAACAAAACACTGTAACCTGTGTCAATAATGTATCCAGCTACGTTGTAAATAGATTGGATAAGAATTTAGTACCATCGGATGCCTACCGCATTGCATGATGAGACAGATTTATTTATTTTACTCCCCTTTTTGAAATTATTTTAGGTTGTTTCCATTTTGCTTTAGGAAAAAGCAGCGTAGAAGGGTGAACACGCATAAAAACCAAACCAAACTGCAGTATGTTTCTAATGCTAGTATACTTACCGGTACTAAAAGCCAGGAGTGTAGTTAACAGGATTTCCAATTTCTTTTATATATGTAGATATACTGTACGTACTCATATCTATGTATATAAAATGTAGTGTGAAAGGTGAGGTTTATTTTTTAAATACGCCGAGACGTCCATCCTCATAAATTTCCCCTTCTCTTTTTTTTTTAAAGAGTGGACATTTTAAATATGAAAAAGAATTTTAAAAGAATAAAAAAAAGAAATAATCACTCCTAAAGAGTGCTAACATGTCCAATAAGAGACTGGTTTTGTGAACATTAAGAGAGTTTGGCGAAGTCTAGAAATAGAAAAGTTAATTCCCCCCTTTTGGCGTGCCTTAAAATATACAGCATTTATCCAAGAAAACTCCTTACTTTCCGTTTTGCCTCTCTGGGCACAAGCGGTACATGCTGTTCAAATGCTGTGCTATTTTTACAATACTGTGCCTGCTTTTCAGAGGATTGACCCAAGACGCCTGTGGGTGCGCGCGCGCACACGCACACCCTTACGTTAATGTGACAGAGAAGAAATTAAGGTAGAAAATCGCATAGTAGCAGAATTGCAAAACGCAGCTGCAAAATGCTCACCTTCTGGACCATCACAAG
The DNA here is from genome assembly GCA_032468055.1 of Acrochordus granulatus. Lineage (NCBI taxonomy): Eukaryota > Metazoa > Chordata > Lepidosauria > Squamata > Acrochordidae > Acrochordus > Acrochordus granulatus. Next base: position 68,120 of record JANHZU010002991.1, read on the forward strand.
TCGGGGCCGAGAACATCATCCACCTTTCTAGAAATCGGTAGCTATTCTGGGTGTCAGCTATTGTCCACTGTGAATTTAAGGCCACAGACCTTCAAACTGCAAAATTCACGTCGTGTCTTTTGCAGCCTCAAGACAGAATAACAAAAAAGGCCAGAGTGAACTTCATGGCTTTCTACATTTACACTGTGCTATGAATAAAGATCCTCAGTTTTATGGTCTGAGAACCATTGCAATAAAAGAAACCTAAACCCTGTTAAGGCATTATCATTGAACATGGAATTCAATGCCAGTTAAGAGAGATGGGTCCTCCTCATCATTCCTGATGCTTGCAGCCCATCTTGTTGAGCAGGAACTTTGCACCATTGCCCATTTCATGTTCATTCAAAGACTAGTGGAAGTCTGTATCCGATCAGGAATGTGAATAAGTAAGCAAATCTCTGTCCTCCAGATGTTGCTGGATTGCAGTTCATGGCATCCTTCAAAAGTGGGGTTCAGCAACATCTGAAAGGCCAAATGAAAGATCCACCCTCAAGGTTTCTACTCAACGTTCAAGCAGATAGGAGTAGAAGCTTCTTGCATACCTCACTGCCCAGCATGGAAAAGGAGCAAATATTCAGAAGAGAGCCACCAGTGCACAGAGGGGTATTAGGGTGCAGCGTTGCCATTTTGAATTTCAACATGACTCTGAGGATTAAAACTTAACTGGAAATATTCTGGACTATAGAGCACAGTTTCTTGACCTTGGCAGCTTTAAAATGTCTGGGGAATTCTGGGAGTCGAAGACCACACATCTTAAAGATGCCGAGGTTGAGAAACCCTGCCATAGACGTTATGCGTAGAGCCACAGATGGGAACTGATTGGGGTCTACAGAATCAACCTACCCATGAAGCCTACTAGAGCTTTTTCAGAAAATTAGAATGCTGTACAGGTAGTCCTCTGCTTACAGCTATTTGTTTAACAATTGTTCAAAATTCTGATGCCACTGAGAAAGAGACTTGTGACCAGGCCTTGCACTTACAGCCATTACAGCGTCCTCACAGACACACGGTCAAAATTTGGGCGCAAGGCAGCCAGCATGTATTTGCAATGTGATCACCATTTGTGACTTTCCTAGGGGGCTGCTGACAAACAAAGTCAGTGGGGGAAGCCAGACTCATTTAACTACTGCATTACTTAGCAACAGAAGTTAGGGCCACAGTTGTGGTTGTAAGTTGCTCCCAAAAATAATATATGTTTAGAGGATTAGAATGCTACTATAGGCTGATCAGAGCATTATGGAAAACTTGTAGGAGTCCACCAGCGATCTAGATAAGTCTTGTTAGAAGGCCAACTTCTAATCATAAGCAGAGGTCGAGCAAGAAATGTGCTGCTTGGGACAGAAGACATAAATTACTACTCCAGACTGATAAAAATACTCCAGTAATTGGTGATTTATTTTCCCTTTTTCATTCCCCTTCCTTTTTCCCAGATGTGCTTCTTAAAATGGGGCCCATTCAGCTTGGCTTATCGTAAGACCAAGCTTAACATACGCATTTTAGACAACATAGAAGGATGAATTAAGGTTGGGAACATTAACTTTAGGAAGATGTTCCTTGGTATATGCATGTTTACACTGGGTCCTTTCTGAGCCTCTTGCTTCACTTTGCAATGACATGACCTCTACTTATTTAGGAAGGACCTACATCCAATTTCCAAGTCTAGCCAGAAGACCATTTGGAAGTGCAATGCCGTGTGGCTTCCTTTGAAACTCTTGCACCCCTTTGGCAAAGCAGATAAACTGAAGGCATGAGGCAGTTGCATCTTTCTTTCTGCGCCCTTTATCTGTTTACAGGTATGACCAGCTGAAGTTACAACAGACCTTCTCAAAAGGTTCTTATAACCCAGTTCCAAAGTTATGACGACATCCCCCCGATGGTCATGTGACTGCAAGTTACAAAGGTTTTGCCAAAAATTGGCATTTACTTCCAGTTTTCAGCAAAAACACCCTACAGTGAGCAGTAGTCATAATAGCTAAGCGCAGTCCTCAGATTGATAAACGGCCACCCACATGACACATATATGACATTGAGAGCAGGAAGGTCAAGGAAAGGGCTGATGGGCATGCTTCATCTCTTCTGCTCACACACTGGTTGCAACTCCTTGACTAAAGGAACTACCGAGAGCGTTCACACACTCCAGAATTGAGACCAATTCAACAGCTCACCTTCATTTTCCCTTCATTTTTTAAAACGCATTTCGCTATTCACCGTAGTGCAACTGCTTTCTCATTCATTTATCAATGCAAACATTCCTTCCAGCACATATGCTTAGAATATTATTTTTCTACCACAGACCAGGAATGGATAGTCTTTGCAAGCTTGAGTGTCATTTCAAGAGTTTATCCAAAAATAGATGTTCAATTGTAATGTAAGGTACAGTACAGGGGGGTTTAGAGGGTATAGTCAAAAAAATCCAGAGTGCAGTCAAACAATCCCAGTCAGAGCTCTGTCCACTTTTATGTGCATTGGCAGAGTTTTGATCACATCCTCACAGCCAGCATCTTGACTTTGTTGGCCTTACCCTGAGGGCATCCCTGCCACTTGAAAAAGCATAATACCCTCATTAGAGAGTCAGAGCCAGTTTGAAATGTGTTGAAAGCATTTCTAGGACCAAATAGAACTCTATTAGCCACCATCTAACCATGTAGTAGTTAGGTCAAGCAAAATGTTTAACTAAGTTAAATTAAAGCCTTGGCATGTATGTTGCACTGAAAATCAAGTCTGGTTGGATTTAAATTTGGTTTGATTTTTGTTTGAGATTTTGGTTTCTGTCTTGTGGCTAAGCAACTATTGAAAACCCAGGCTAATTTTTCACTTAGCAGATCATGAACAAACCCAAATGGGTTAATTTACTAACCAAGTTAAATATGGGATGTGAACATAGCCAATGCATAGTGGCAATAATGCCTCCAGAGGAAAAACATTAACAGCTGCAACCATGGTGTGGTGGGGCCAGACACCAGGGTCCCTGGATAAACATTTCTAGGATTTAAAGAGACAAACCTGAAAGGATGTGAAAATTAAAAAGCAGCATATTGAAAATCCCAGGGTGAAGCTTAGACCTGATTTAAGAAGCAAACTTTGCTCACTAAACCATTGCTTACTTAGTTGGAAATTAGCATTAATGCCCATGATTTCTCCTAGCCCTTTTCTTCTCTGAAGTTCATTTGTGGTTTATTCAGTTCGATGTCCATCCCATTTGCTAATGGCAGTTACTTGTGGCAAAGGCAGATTTAAGCTTTGTTGTAATCTATGTCTGTAAGCCAGGATGTGGTGCCAGTTGGATACTCCAGTTTTGATATTCTGGTCGTCTGTAATTCTAAGATTATAAGAGGATGATAAAAGGAGATTAGGGTGTGGCAAGTCACAAAGAGAGAGGTGGGGAGATAAGATGGAGTTTATAGGCTCCAGTTTCAGTGTGAATCAGACTTTTGGCTCTGTTTCTTTAACCAATTCCCCCCCCCCATTGATGAACTGCTTTCTGCTCTTAGAAAAAGAAAAGAGTTCCAAGGCAAGTTTAAAGGCGATTACTTGATACGTGATAACAGGGTCGGGTGCTTCCAGAGATGCTGACATAACTTCACTCAGAACAGTGTGCTTCCCAAAACATGTTGCCAAAGCTTTTAAAATCCACTATTTTTGCTGGTCCTTCCCCAAAGTCAGTCGCCGTAAATCTATGCAGGAGCTGTTCAGTTTGGCCTCTCCTGATCTCAGATTTTGGCAGCCAGATTTTGACTCCCTTTTTCAGCAGCCTCACTGACTTGTCTCTTTGTGTTAAGAGCCTATATGTGAAAAGTTCACGATCAACACTTTTCCTTCTCTCTCTCTCAAAATGGCCATTTTAACGTTTATGTCTGGACATCAACTCCCAGAATATTTGGCATGTGCTCCTATGCAGGAATGAGAGATCTCGTTTTTCTCAAAAATTACAATATTGCTTCTATATTAAGAAACACCACACTATGGGTCAAGCCTAAGGTTGATGCATTTGGTTCCCAGTGAAATCAATGGTTTCATAGAAGAGAATATCTGTAGCTCAGAAAAGAGGACTTCTTGGTGGGTTCTGAGCTTAGCTGTTTGCTTGTAGATGTTTCATTACCCAACTAGGTAACATCATCAGTTTAGGTGAGGGTGGGGTTTGCTGCCAGATATTTTTTTTTTTTGGGTGGGAGTGTTGGTTTCCTCCTTGATGGTTCCTTGATTGAACTATTGTTTTCTGTCTTATTATTTGTCTGGTGATCACCCCTGCTTATCTGATGTTGGCTGCTGGAGGGGATGTGTTGTATTTTGTTTTCCTTCAGCTTTTTATTGTGTCATTTGAATGGTGTATAAATATAGTTAATCTCCATGTCTATGGATGGTTGGTTTAACCCCAGAGATCTCAATGGGAATCAAATGCAAGTGATTAAGGTGGGACACAGCATGGTGCTATTTCATCTACATCCAGTACTATCTTCTGGGCAAATATTTTAATCAAGTGCCACATCCTGCTGATAATTTGCACATATCTGAAACAACCAGAGTGTGAGAGTGGAGTCCATATAGATGAAATTGTTTGATTTCTTTTTTCCTCGCATCTTGTGTTCTTATGTTGTTTAATTTTGTCATTATTATAAGATAAAAATACAAAAACACCCCAAAAGTTAGAGAATTAAGAAAGAGGAGAGAAGTCCAAAGAAAGAGAAAAAAACTATAACTTCTGACTTTGTTCAGTGTAGTAAAATACAAAAAAAACACCATTACAAGCTCAACCATTTGCTTTACATTTCGCAAAACCTCATGCCATTTTATCAGAACAAAATAATTCCAATCATCAAAACCTAAAATCAAAGTTTCCTCTTTTTTTTCGTTTCATGAGGTTTCCAGGTAAAAATAAAACTGGATAAATTTTTGTCCTGGATTAAAATAAAGGGGTTTTGTCACCTCTGCCAACTCCATCACCTTGACCACGCACTCTTCCATTGTGGGAATGTGTGTGTCTTTCCATCTTTGTGCATATAACAATCTTGCTGCTATCAGCAGATATAATAAAGTTTTAAATTTTCTTTCAATTTCTTTGTCCATCAGACCCGATGAGAAAAAGTACCCTCTTTGCAGCTGCATTTCCAACCTACATTTAACGTGCCCTTACACGCTGACAACACCGACAATACAGACCTTGTTTTCTTCTTTTCTCTTCTATCCTCTCCCACCCAAACCACCAAACTGGCAGGGAAGGAAAGATGGCTAGAAGCCAGAAACTGATCCGAGCACTTCCACAAACTTCCATTGGTTCTTTTTAACAGAAAGAATCTCCCATTCTTTCTAATGGAAAGAAGCTCTCAGTTAACTTCCATCCTTACGGATCTTCCAATACGACATTCCTGAAGTGGTCTAGAGTCACTTAAGTGTCAGGCAAAAGTGGCAAGAACTACAACTTTTAAAAACAAGCAAAGCATTCACCTTGCATGAAGCATTAAGGCCCAACGTTGTGTGCAGTCCAAGTGAGCAGTAGGGAACTAGGATGAAATTTAGTTATGTGTTTTGTCGCATCGCAGGAAGCAAACGAGAAGCTCTCTGACTGGTACACTTTTATGTATTCTCAGCCAAGGAGCCCTGAAGCAGTTTAGTTAGGTACATCTGAACTCCATATAAAGCATGCTGCATCTGCTTTCAATGATCAAAGTCTTATTCCAAAGAAACCTGGGAACTGTAGTTTTGTGAAGACATGGATGAGTCTGTGATTGGATTCACTCATTACACTAGACCACGAATCTACACTTAAACATGGCTGGATTTGCACAATAGGCTGTGTCCCACTTACTCATAACATCCCGTTATGAGTATGTACTCATACTCATATGTATGTACTCATAACATCCCATAACATTTGCTTTGTTTTGACTGTGTCTCTGTGACACTGTACTCACCTCATCCCCAACCCAGGAGTAAGGACATGTCATCCTTAACTGCATTAGCATTAAAGTAGCATTTAACATTTGAAACTTCTCCAAGGATTGTCTTCATGTGGGTAAATGTGCTACGCTTTGCAACCCATTGCTTAGGGACTGGGGGAGAAGTTGACTGCTGGTGAGTGAGCCATCAAGAACAGGAATGTAAATTTCATGCCAGTGTAGCTTTCTACCCTATTAAGGATGGGTGCAAAGTGCTACAGGTCAAGAGTGGGGAAAGCCCTAAGCCATGATCTGCGGTTGATAATACCAAATTGCTGGCTGCTTGCAGCGCGCTAAGCCCAACCGAAGCAATCATTCAACTGCTTAGTGCAAGAGATGATTCACACTAGGTTGGTTTAGTTCTTTGGGAAGAAACCATGACAAGTGAACAGATCTGTCCCAAAGGTGTGACTTCGAAGGAACTAGGAAGAGGAGAAGAAATTGGGAAGGGATCTCCTCGTTAGAGTTCTGCAGGTTTCAACTAAGTCTGGAAAGGATTGCTTTGGACCTCTCGAGAGTCCAGCACCTCCATGCTGTTCATGAACAGAGCCCAACCTTTTTTTAAAGTTCCGTGTCGCTACCACTGCTTTAAAAGTCACAGGGACTCTTTCAAGCAGCAGCATCCTTTGTTCAGGCTTCATTATCAAAGTGTGCACAGCCTTCCTTCCTTCCTACCTGCACTGATAATAAGCATCCTTCAACATTTGACACTGAAGCTGTATTACAAGAACACTTTCTCTGTCACACCATTCCTTGCTGGCTCATAGGTAATCTTGTCTGATTTATGAAATAGCAAATCAATAAGATTTTTAGGTTTTTTGTTTTTTTACAAATAGAGAGCTTTTTAAACAATATACTGCTTAATTGTATGAAAATGTGTGACACCGTTGTACTGCAGCTCGCACTTTACTTGCGTATGAGCTTTGAAATAGGCTGTTGTCTTTTTTTAGTTTGTTCAGGGGTTGAAGTAATCAAGTGCCGGTCTTAAATGTCTGGTTTTCAAGCTGTAGTGTCAAAAATGTCTCAGGAGACAGACATCAGCATTTTAAAGGAACTTGAAGGCGGTGAAGGATACACATGCTTTCACTGTGGTTTCTACCCTAATTTCTTTTGTCCCATCTTTCTTGGGTCAAAAGAAAAGCTGGGGCTGTAGCTGTCTATATCAGTCTGGGCTTATATACCACCGATATTCTTACAATATCTTCAGTATTTATGGTGCAACAGGGCCATAAACACGTGGCCATATTTTGATGGCTGTATTTTGCTAGACCTCTAAACTGTGGTTAGGGACGTACTTCTCTGCTTTAACTTTGATATCCAACTCGGCCAACAATGATTCGATTCAATCTTCTGAAGAACTTGCAAGTCACAGTTCGGCCCTCTACAGAAGGTTGTCTCAAACCACTGTTTTTTTAGCTTGGAAGTCCCAACAAACCATGGCTTGACTCAAGCAAACGGAAAGGAATTAGGCTCGCAGGAGTCAAAGTAAGGGAAGGGAATGTGTATTTAACAGTGAACGAGAATAGGGTCTGCACCCTGTCAGTTATTCAAAATATGTTTAGACTGAAATATGGCAATGGAAGATGTTGATTTTTGGTTAAGACGTAGGTTGTATTAAATGTAAAGTTGTCTTCCTTGGGTATATACAGTACACATGACAGTTCACATTTTCCAAACCACAGAGCGAAAACAACGAGGAGAATAATGCATGGTTTTTTTTTCCCCACCACCACCTTCACAGCCCTCGAAAATAATGACTGATTTCCTGCCAGCGAAAGGTCTTTAAAATAAAACGACTTTGGGGCAGAGATCTCGTACGTGAATGCTCGTGTCTCTCGTTGGCTGTGCTAAGAGATCTCCACAGTCTGTCTTTTGTAAATAATGAACATTCTTACGATTTCCGTAGCAATAGGAGGTTTTAAGCCAACCTTTCCTTGGACTGTTTTCAAACACCAACTTAACATTCTTGAGCGCCTTGCATTTACAAAAAAAGACGACGATGACGAACTAACGTCTTCTGAACATGAGGCAGCACTGTTATTAATCCCACTTTAGGATATGCTAGCTTATTTCTAAGTCTTTTCTCACTGATCAGGATGTCGTTCGCCTCCATCCGAGGTGGTCTTCCCACACACTGGAAGAACCGAATGGGAGCTTTCGGGGTTGGGGCAACCGCAATTGCGATGGCGATTTGCGACGCCACCCCACCTCGCCATTTGCCTGAGAGGCTCTGAGAGAGAATTTAAAAAGTGAGAGTAAGTTGTAAACCAGGGAAAAAATCAACACCGTCCCATCGCACCTTTCGTTTTGCCTTGTTGTTCGAAAACATCTGTTCCCGTCGCCGCTCAGCTGTCACCTTCCCAGCTCCACTGAGCGTGGAGACCGCTTCATCCAAGTGCTGGTCTGTTCCTAAAGTCGCTCCCATTGATCTCAACGGGGGCTTGTTTCCATAGGTGAGCGCCTATGGAATGGTAGACTCAGACGAGCAAAATTAAATTCCAGCCTCTGGATCATTCCGATGGTTCCGCGTTTGGTTATGTTCTCCCCGTTCACAGAGGTCTTCGTCATTCTCCTCGCTCCGTGTCGAGAAGCAATCACCAATTTGTAGAAGCAATGAATGTTCCTTTTTTTTAATTTTGTTGGTTGGTTTTGTTTTGTGTTGACTTGTTTTTAGGGAAAAAAATAATAATATTTTTTTTGGCGTGTACTTGGCTGCATTTCTTTTTCTACCACAGATTAATGTTAACTTTTTGTGTGTCTACAGTGAGAATTTATGAATGGACCATGAGAATTTATGAATGGAAACAAAATTCACTGTGTGTTTTTCACTGGGCATATACCTCATGGTACATTGCACAGACGTGTAAGTTGTAAGTTGCACTGCAACATTATAAAAGGAACATATTGCTCTTTTTTCAAAGATATTAACTTATTTAAAATATATATATAGACTGTATATTATTGAAAAAGGACATTTATTCTTCCTAAATTGAAAAGTAACTTTTGTTTTGGGGAAAAGTTGTAAAACTTCAGTTGTACATTGGACTTCAATAAAAGGAATTCTCTGCATTTTGAAGATTCTTTTCTTCCTTAGCACTTTGTGTCCTTGAAGAAGAAAACCGATTCCTGCAACCCATTGTCAAGCACTACAGGTAGTCCTTAAAATATTTATTTTTATGAAATAAACAAATAAATTTGGTAAAGTTAATAAAAATTATCATGAGAAGATTGACACTGTTTTACATTTTTGTCAATATCTTTGATATCCAGCAAACAATTTTGATTTCACAGACTCCTGATGGGGTCTTGGGGGACACAGAAACTCTGGGATTCTGAGACCACATTTTAAAAAACATCGGACTACAGCACCTATAACCTGCAGGAGCATGATGGGAGCTGTAAAAATCGGAAGGAAGGAAGGAAGGAAGGAAGGAAAGAGAAAGAAAGAAAGAAAGAAAGAAAGAAAGAAAGAAAGAAAGAAAGAAAGAAAGAAAGAAAGAAAGAAA
>JANHZU010002991.1:77697-105490 GCA_032468055.1 Acrochordus granulatus
GTGGCAAAATTTCAAAAAAAAAAAATCTTGCATGTCAAATTTAAAAAGGCAACTGGACTTTTATTTTCAGAGAAACATTTCAACTCCCATCCAGGAGTCTTCTTCAATCTCCTATACAAAAATAAAAAATAAAATGGAATATATAAACACATTTCTCAAAAGGGGGCAGGAAACTGTGAAACTGAGAATTTAAGAAATGTGAATATATAATAAATTATATATTCCATTCCATTCCATTTTTCTTTTTTTATATATGACATTGAAGAAGATTGCCTTTTAAAATTTGGCGAACAAGATTTTTTTATTTTTTTGCAATTTTGCTGCAAGACGTGACCTGGATTAATGAGAATATACATAGATAAAATGAATATCTACACGATGGTGGTGAGACCAGCAATGCTGTATGGCTGGAGACAGTGGCCCTGACCAGAGGTAGAGCTGGAGGTGGCAGAGTTGAAGATGTCTCAATTTTCATTGGGTGTGACAAAGTTGGACAAGATTAGAAATGAGCATATTAGAGGGACAGCACAGGTGGGAAGGTTTGGGGATAAAGTGAGAGAAGTGAGACTTGGATGGTTTGGGCATGTGTTGCGGAGGGATGAAGAGTATGCTGGGAAGAGATTGGTGAGGATGGAGCTACCGGGCAGAAGGAGAAGAGGAAGGCCTAGGAGGAGGTGCATGGATGCTGTGAAAGGGGACATTCAGGAGGTCAGTGTGACCGAGGAGGATGCTGAAGAGCGAGGAAGATGGAAATGGAAGATTTGCTGTGGCGACCCCTGACGGGAGCAGCCGAAAGAAGAAGAAGACATCGACAAAAATGAATGGTTGTAGTCCCCATGGGGGTCTCTGTCTTATCCAGGCAAATATGGTTTGGATAATGGGGTGCTTAAGAGTGCTCCCTATCAAAGCAAGTTGCTCTGCTTAGCCATGATCCAATTTGTTCACCCCGTCCCAAACAAAGGTTCATTTGGAATTTTCTTTTTGCAAAGTCAACATGTAAAATAGTCTTTGATCTGAGCAGAGCGAAGGGCCGCCTTGTTCTTTCAAGGAAGGCCAACTCTCTGCATTGCTGGATAAACAGGCGAGGAGGTCATGACTGTCCTCTCATCACAAGGCCTAACGTATCAGCACGAGGAGCTTCACAGTTGACCTTCCCTAGAAGCGGAAAGAAGTGAGCACCCCATCTCCAGTTGTGCTGTGGCCAGCAGCCTTTATTCTCCTTCAAGTGATTGTTCCAACAGTAAAGGGTTCACGAAGAGATAGCCAAAATCCAGGCACTTAAGGAAGTACAGCTGGCTGCTTTTTCCCTTCCCCGTAATCCATCTCTCATTCGGCAAAAAAAGAAAAGTGTGAGGCTGCTGTTTCTCTTCTTTTCACTCTTTTCCAAGACAAGCACTTACTCCACAATCCAGCATGAGTAAATCTACTTCATCTGCGCATAATTGATATTTTCTAGGCTATCTGCGTGCCGAATTCTTAAATTCTTGACTCATTATTTTATTTGGCTTTCCTTAATGTGCATAATTTGGGTTGCCTTGCCCATAATTTTGACACAAAGGGAACACCTTAAACAGCCTGGTGAAAATGGAAAGCATGTGGCATTCTTTTAACATCCCCCCCGATTCCTTTGACTAATGTTTGCTTTTCACAGCTGCATCCAGCATCTGTTTTTCATCTCACCCCATCACTGGATCCACCCAGAGGTATCACAAATATTACTCTCTCCAAGATTCAGCTTCCTTCTTCTGTCTTTTTTTTTCTAAGGGGCTTTCAAGTTTTGTCCAGCTGATTTTCAAATAACCTCCACGGTTGGTGCCTTCAAATTATTAAATGATGCCCTAATTTACTTGTGTGTGGATAGGAGAACAGGGGATAAGGTCATCTTTAAATCCTACTGTATCACACATAAACATGTACAGAAAGCTCGCTTAGTATAGGAACAGACAAGTTTTGAATTACCAGCAGTTCCTAAATTATTAGAATGACGGCTAGGAATTTCATGAAGCAATTGTTAATGTAGGAATTAGAGAGAGATTAGTTTGGATTTTAATACAGATGTGTGTAATTCAAATTTTCCAAGCCTAAATGTAAACCTGGATGTAATTACAGGTCCAAATTCCCATTTTCTGTTTGCAGCTCCATAAAATGTATAGAAAACGGAAGGAGGGTATATGAAAATGGTAAAAAAAAACTGGAAAAATATATTCAGTCACCAAAACATATGCAAATATGGGAACTTAGCAGAAAAGGTACAGAAAAATGAGTGTAAATTTTCATGTAGACTTTTCAAAAGACATGCAGTGGTCAGGCAAGATAGGAAGGGAGGTACTTCGGGTTGAGAACTTGATTGCAATTAAGTTGATGGTTTTGCTCATTTACATTTAATTTACCCTGGATGGGGTAAGGACTGAAGGCACATTTTTAGTTGTTCTGGCATTTATTTTTTGGACATTTTTTTCCTTTGGTTTCAGAAACTATCGATCCTACTTTAGGATTCACATTAACTTTCTTCCGCCCTGTTCCATGATCACAGTGGAAGATCCGATTCCACAACTAATAATGGCTCTCATGAGGAGGACTCAAACCCTCTAAGAAGGCATAGATTGCATTTCTCAAAACATTCAACCTAGAGCTGGACAGGTACTTGAGCATTAGAAGTATAGCCCAGGCATTGATCCGTACTCAAAATGATATCATAGATGTTATGACACCAGAACCTCACAATGCAAGTCGTGCAATTTGCATTGTTTGTGCAAATGGTTCCATGATGCATGTGATATCCTTCGCCTCTCCCCCGCTGCCACCCTAGACACCCGGGAAGTGGGATTTGCCAGTGAGGCCATTTTATCGAGGGCACTCGATGAAGAAAGGCGAGAAGCCCCCCAAGCAAAAGAGGAAAGAGAAACGGAGTGGAAATTAAATCAGATCGCTTAAACCGTACAAGATTGCAGCTTCACGGTACGTCCGCTTTTACTCTGTGAAAGTGAACTTTTACTCCCACGGCCTTCCTGATTGCTTCGTAGTGAAACCTGTTTTGAGAACCCCCAGAATGGATGAATTCAGTAGAGGCTTTGCAGAATGAGAGGGGCAGCATAACGGACTGAATAAACAAACAAACAAATCACTGCGTTTAATGTGCGGCAAGTCTGCAGCAATCACCTTTTTTTACCGACCTACGTCGGAATGCGCAATAGTTATGGTGAAATGCCCCACACGCGAGCAAGGCTAGTCGGTGGCACTCTTGACCCAGCGACGGATGCATAGGGAGGGGACCAAACCTTTCCGATTATCTCTCACAATAAAAGTCCCAGTTGCCTTTTCGAGAAAGTTGGCATTTTTCCGCAAGTTTGCCACATAAGCAGGTGGAGCCCGCCGTTCCCCCCCACCACGCTGCTTCCTGAAATCAGATTCTTCTTGAATCTCTTTCACAAATCTTATTCTATGTGAGTTTCCTTTTAGCAAGGAAAAAGCCATTTCGGGGCTACCAGTTGGATCCTCGTTGCCATGCACCCATTTATGTACAAGTTAGGGACGAGACTGCAGCATCTGAACCCGAGCGAGAAAGAAACTGGGACCCTGAGATTCCCCCGTCCGTTTTCTCAGGCAAAGTGGCAGATCTGAGGACGGTGAACATCACTCATCCTTCTTCTCTCACGCATTTGGGGAGACGGTCCATTGGCTCGTGAGTCCTCCGTGGCTGAAGAAATTGGAGAAGTTTTTTTTTTTCCTGCATGGCGAGTTTGCTTGGTGGGTTACCAGGACGTTAAATTAATACTGTGCTAAATTTGTCCTTCAGTTTCATGGAAGCTTCCTTCCGGTGCAAAAGATGCTGCTGTTTTTCTGCCTGATTCTCGATGATCTGACATTTTCGTCTGCAATTTTTTTGGGGGGGGAGTAGCAACCTTAGTTATTTTTTAATAAAAAAGGAGAGACTGCTGCTTCTGTTGGCTTGAGGTTCTTCTTTCCAACCCGATGGAATGGAAGAAATCAATTACGTAAAGGGATTTGGATTCTGCAGGTATATCACTTCTTGGGGTTCGTTGAAACCCTGACCCGATCCGTGATTTTGCAACTTCCTGGTCTGACTTTTGACACCTTCTGCTCCTGATTTAGCTCAGACTGCTGGTCCTGATTGAGGAAAAGGAGTAGTTGAGCCTGTTTTCCGAAATGACATCCTTTTTCCTTCTTTTCCTCATCAATGAGCAGCAGAATTTAATCAACAAAGTGTAAACAAACTTTATGTCCATTTGAATTTGCATCAAAATTTGCTAGATGATGGTGGATTATTTCCACAAGTATTGGTGCTTTGGGCATGCGTGTGCAAACTCAGAGCTAGGGAACTTCCAGGTAAGTCACAGTTTGGAAACTGGAAGTATGGGTGGTGTGACAGTGATATACTTTGCATCATCACTTGGTTTTCCATTCCCCTCCCTCGGCTTTGATAGCAGAGCTAGGAAACCTTTTCTGAATTATTTAAAATAAATGCTTTGAAACATTACCATTCCTTGAAAGATACATGGCTCCCTCTTGTGGTGTTTTCTCCAGATCTAGCTGGCAACAGCGTTCGGATTAATATTCTTTTTTTCCCCGTTAAAAGCAGCTTTTTTCTGGAAGCTGCTCTTCATACAGTGCAGCTTCTCCGTTTGCGAAGTCAAGCGATGCAGCTGTGCTTTATCTGAGAGGCTGGAAGAAGTTTTATCATTTGTTGGGTGTGTTTTATTGTTTCAAGTTCTAATCCTGCCTTAGCCAGGAAAGCCAGCGGGGTGACCTGGGGCAGTCGTTCTCTTCCAGCCCAGCCCACCTCAAAGGGTTGTTGTTGCAGGGAAAATAGGAGGAGGAAGATGTGTTGGATATGTTCACCACCTTGAGTTATTTGTAAACATAATGAAGGTGGGGTACAAACAAATAAATAAGCTACAATGGCTTGAATTAAGATAATTGTGAAGGTCCTCCCCTTCCCTTTCTGCTTCCTTCTTTTATCTCCTCCTCCCTTCCCTTCCTCCCCTCCCCTCTTTTTCTCCTTCTTCCTGATGGAGCCTGGCTAGTTTATCCTGAGGTTTCACAGCAGGAGTAGAATAGAGTCTCATTTCTTAATCAGTCAATTTAGTACTGAGTTTATTACAGACTTGGGGCTGCGGTGGCCGAATGGTTAAGACGCTGGGCTTGTTGGCCAGAAGGTTGGCAGCCCGAGTTCAAGACCCAGGCACCGCATAACGGGTTGAGCTCCCATTATTCACCCCAGCTCCTACCAACCTAGCATTCAAAAGCATGCAAAATGCAAGTAGATGCATAGGTACTGCCTAATTTGGAGAAAAGGGTAACTGCATTTCATGCGCTTCGGCATATAGTCATGCCAGCCACATGACCACGGAAGCGTCTTCGGACAAACACTGGCTCCCTTGGCTGTGAATCACAGATGAGCACCACTCCTAAGAGTCAGACATGACTGGCAGGAGAAACCCTTACAATTTAGTATTAAAGAATGGTTGCTCAGTGGGATAGAAAATGGATTTTTATTTCCCTGAGCTTCGAGGTTCTGTTTCAAATCTGTCTTCAGAGGGTACCAAAAAGCTGGTTCACCTGCACTGTAAAAAAGTCGACAACCACGATTGCTAAATCAGTGGAAAAAACCACAGTCCTTTAAAAGGTCCCAATTATGGTTAAAATCCCACCCCCAATCTATGCAGCACTTACAGGGCTTATTATTACATGTCTTAAACATGCAGCACTTTACAATTTATTACAGTCTTACACTAGTACCAACAATTGTCCCCAGGTGGTCTGTGAGTACTTATGAATCTTTTTGTTTTGTTTTGTTAGTATTCTATTAAATTCATAATAAGATAAAAATACAAAAAGAAACAAAAGTTAGAAGATTTCAAGAAAAAAGAAGAGTGGTAGAAACAGAAAGACAGAAAATAGGGAGTGACTTCCAACTTTTTTCAGTGCAACACACACACAGATAAATTGCAGCCACAAACTTCTGTTTTACATTTCTAAATATTTCACAGCAACATCATTTTATTCACCAAAACTTAAAATCAAAGTTTAAATTTTGTCTTAAATGAATTACATTTCAGACAAAATTAAAATACCTTTATAAAACATCTGTGAGTGAAGTCTAAAAGGAGCAATTGATGCTTCGGTTATAAAATATAAAAACTAAATATAAAATGAATAACATCTAAAATTATAAAAATGTGATGAGATCTAAAATTTACGTAAACGTGATCATCTGTGAAATTACCATTGATAGTACAGAAGATTACAGAGTATAGAAGTATTAGAATTATAGAAGATTACAGAGAATATTTCTGTGTAGCTGGAACTTGGCCCATCAAAGTCTGATGGATCTTACATGCTGTTGCGCAAAACGTAGCTCCATGCGCTGAAATAAAAGGCAGCTCGTCTATGAGTAACATCTGTGCAGAGACTGAGTTTGATATCTGCTGATCAGAAGGAGGATAAATTAAAACAGGGTTCGAGTATCTCTGTGAAATGGTCAACCAAGAAGAACATGTTCTTCTGAGGTGGTTTCCACCTCTCCAGATTCGCAGGGGAACTCTCATTGAGTGCACCTATTTATTTTTATTATTTTTATAAATAACTTCAGACAGCGAACACACAAAATCCTCACTGAGTCTCCCATATTCTCCACAACAACAATCCTGGGAGGTGAGGTGAGCTGGGCTGAGCCAAGGTCACCCAGTTGTTGGCTTTCATGGCTGAGTTGGAACTAGAACTCACCACCTCCTGGTGATCGGCCCAAAGTCACCCAGCCGTCTTTCGTGAACTCACAATTTCCCGAGTTTCCAGCCTGGTGCCTTAACTACTAGACCAAACAGGCTCCCATAATTTACATTTTAATACTTACCTGCTTTGGCATCCTTGAGTGCCACAAACGGAAATTTTGTTGTTTGCAAATTTACATTTCTGGTTTTTAGAAGCAGGGGAAAATCTGCAAAGAATTAGGACACACAGACATGCCCACACAGAACAGATATTACTAAATCTAATGTGCAAAGTAAGTTAGGTGACTTCAACAGTGTTTGTAATTTGTTATGTGCCAAGTGGCATAGTTTAAATTAAAAAAAATCTTGACAGACACAAGTAAGCTTGCCCGCTTCCTATTCGTCTCGCCGAATTTTGCTGAGAGAGACCTGAACTGGAAGCTCTACCCGGATGCCTGATTTACCTTGCTGAGTAAATTCATTCCAACCCAATCAATAACTGCAATTCAAATCGATAATGATTGCAAATCACCAAATTTCAGCAGTGAGATTCTGGTGGGTCACAAAAACAGGACTGGGGAGCTGCACATTAGTTCTGCCCATGCCTCAAGATTTTTCATTGAAATTTAACGCAGGGGGAATCTGGGGAAAAATAATTTTTGTGTGGCGAAGAATTACTTTCTGAAATTAGCTGCCAGCAGTAATGGCAACAGTGGTCTGCTGGAATGGTTTGAAAAGCGATGGGACACATTTATGGAAAATCGGGCTGGAAGTGGTCACTAACATTATTATGTTATTGTCTTTCATGCATTGTCTCATTAAAGGAACCATGTCTTTTTCAAGCTGGTACAGCAGTTGCCCAGCTTCTTTGAAGCAATGTGGCTGTGTGTGAACCAGCACATGGAGACAGGCAGGAGCAGCTTCCAGATTAGTTGTACGAACCTTGAAAAAGATACAGTGGCCAAAAAACTCAAGAGAAGGTGCCTTGTATAACCTCCTGAGCATTTTCCAAATCATTTCTGGATGTTTATTAGCTCCTCAATCTACAAACGCAAGCTTTCAAAAAGTAATTATTGGGGATGACAGCGTCAAGAGGCAATTACCCTCCAGTCCATAATTGTGGGCTTCCCAAGTACATCCAATTGGTCATTGCATGATCCAAAATGGCGGGCTAGATGGGTTGATGGCCTTACTCAGAAGGGCCGTTTTAATCTTCCCTTTTTCTGGACTGTCTGGGTTACCACAAAGGGCTAATGCATCCTTCTGTATGGCCAAAGGAATTATTTATTAAATTTATATGCCACCCATCTCATTGTCATGCAACTCTGGGCAGCTTACAGTCCAATAAAATAATATTATAAAATATTAAAACAGTAAAAGAATAAATATAATAATCTCAGAACAACTGGAGTACCACTTGAGCACCATTGGCATTGACACATTCATCGGTTAATTTCAAAAGGCAGCCTTACTCGGAATAGCTGACATCCTGCAATGATACCTTTAACAACATCAAAGAACAGCATCTGCCTCTCTCAGGTCCTTGGGAAGGACTCGATAGGTTGACAAAAATGCCAAATCCAGTCTGGCTGACTGAGCAACCAATAAAATAAAATTAACAAAGGAATGGCTGAGGTAGCAGGGGTATACAGTGATGTGGAGGTGGGATCATCTCTTAATCCAATAACCACTGCCAGAATGACATGCCCCCATCTGGGCCCCAGGCCAACCAGAAGAAGTTGCTTATCCAGACCACAATTTCAACACCCTCTCCCAATGAAGGACACACCTAGGGACATGTTCTCCCATTGTTCCTGATACAGGTCGTGATGTAACAGTTGTTATAGTAAAAAATGGAGGAAAACCTGTAGTTTGTATTCTTCACATACCTATCCTCACATTTTAGGACTTTCTCTAAATGGGCTTCTGAATGGTTGGTATACTCAAACTCCCTTAAGCCAAGATGCGAATTCATGAAGTTCAGTTATTTACTTGTATAAACCTGTGCAATGTACAGGAAGCAAGAGATTCTGTGCAATGTACAGGAAGGCCAGAAAACCGACAACAAATTAAAAACAAAGAAGCCAAGGGTGTAAAAAGCAGAAATGAAAAGCTGGAACACCCCAGATCAATCAATTCAGTTAGGGCTAAATGTATGATGGAATAAGAATGTTTTCACTGACTTGAGAAAAGAAAGAGTTACGGAATGCAAGGACCTACCTTTGGAGAGGTTGCGTCATGGCAGCTGGACTTCTTTTCTTGCTGGTTTGAAACATTTCACTGCTTATCCAAGTCGCTTCTTCAGTCTGAGAAAAAGTTGGCTAGGGACTTTCCCGACCCAACTTTTTGGGTAGGGAAATGACTTGGATGAGCAACAAAACATTTCAAACCAACAAGAAAAGAAGTCCAGTTGCCATGGCTCAACCTCTAATCAACTCTATCTGGATGACTTGGAATCTTCACTGACATACCTCTGGAGAAGGTCTATCATCTCACCCAGTTTCTACACACTTCTACAAAAAGTACGCTCTCAATGGGCCTTTTCAAGATGTTCTGCAGAATTAACATTGGCAGGATACTGCATGATGTAACCCACTGCTACAGTATATCATAAAAGTCCATTATGTCTCATAACATACATCTTCTTTGGTTGCATTGACCAAATCTGTTTCCAGTTTGGAAATGACTGTTGGCTGTCCAACTCTAAACTCTGGTAAAAGACATGACATTTATTTACTTCAAACATTTCTGTACGGTAGTTTTGAGGAGGGGAGTTTCTAAGGTGGCTTCCACAGAAATGCAGCAAAATAAGAACAATATTGCAACATTAGGAAGGAAGAGAATGAGTAAGAGAAGACCCTTCTGAACCTTTGTGGTCTCAGTGGTGAATAGCAGAAGCCTACTTCTGCAGTGACTTCCCAGCCATGGATTTTCAAATATCAAGCCTTTTAAAACCCCAAGGACTTGTTTGGCAGCCCCCTTTTAAAATCTGACCTCCCACTTTGTTGCATATTAGTTTTCACATGAATTTTAAACCATAGTTCGGATTTGCAGTGTTTTAAATAATTTACTTAAGGAGGGCTTCTTTTTTAAAAAAACTTCTTTGTTAGCCACCCGGAATGGGTAGATTATCAATCTTGGAAATACCTGAAGAAACAAATCTATAAATGAAGTTTTGCTAGTGAAAAGAGCTAAACACGCTGCTTCAAAACTCTTTTTCTCAAATGCTGGTGATAAGCTAAGTCTCTGTACTTCATGGGGCTTCTCTGCTTGATGAGAAATAATGGGAAAAATAGACTGACATATTTAGGATCTACTAAATTGGATAAGGCTACTATAAGTTGCTAGGGAGGTGGCCAAACTCATTCTCTCATATTTTCCCTGGTTTTCCCAACTTTTGATATCTCAACATCCTAGAAATATATTCCTTAGGAAGGTGCTTTTCTATGTGGTGAATACAATTCCTGTCCTCCCAAAGAAATATGGGCTGATATATGACAACACATTTGAAAGTTGTCAAATTGGCAATTGCTGCCCAGAATGAGCAAAGTTATTATACTGGTTGGATTCACCCAAATCTGCATTGGTGTTTTCTATTTTTCTTTTGATTTTCGAATGTCTCCAAAAATATATTGTACAGTAGTTAGAACAAGAAGAAAATATCTTCTTTTCATGGTGATCAATTATCTTAATCTAAGTCAAAAACAAAGTTTTCTCATCCTTGGTGAGGCCAAGAAGAGATGTTTGGTAACCGTGTAGAAAAGAATACTGTATTAATGATGTTGATAGCCATGTATTCTTCAGAAATAAAAGAAATATCATGTCAGAGGAGATTTTATCTTTTCTTTGTACAGAAGTTAAAAATAGAGTTAACAAGAAAAAATTATGATGTACTTCATAAATAAGAAAATCATCATAACAGGCCAGTGGAAATTTTGCTTTCAGATTTATTGTCTTCCAGGATCTATTAAAGGCATGAATCAGCCTACAGGATAAAGTGATATAACTTCAGCACCTCAGAATTGTTTGACATGATTGAAATCTAAAGGATTTGAAGGACATCAGCATACAAAGTAGGATATTCTATAGGATCTTAACAAATGAAGTCAAAGTGCAAGTGAACCTCTTTCAAGCCATATCTAAAGAAAAGAACAATCTAAAGTGAGATAATTTCAGGAGAAAAATATATCCCTTTAATGGAACACATTCACTCAGGTATAATCTTGTGAAATGAAATTGTCTTTTTTGTAGCTAATATTTTGTCAGTGACTTGAAACCAACAAGCTTGTTCAAAGCAGACATTTCATGACTGGGCTGAAAAGATCCTTTATTGGGTCATCATACAATTAAATTTTAAATGACAAGTAATCTGGAAGAAGAGATCTAGAGAAGTTTTGAGTACGTTTTAATGAAAATATAATATGTCTCACCACTATGGTGAGATATATCTAGAACAGATAGGCAGGCAGGCAGACAGACAGACAGGTGAAAGTGATACTCTTTTTCATTGGGTATCTCTAATCTGTGTCACGATTAGAGCCTTCTTATTTTTGGTGATGCTAAGTAAAGATATTTGGTAACCATGTAAAAAAGAACATTGTCTTCATGTTGTAGGTAGCCAATCAATTCAATGTTGATTGAATTATGATCGATTTCTCAAGGACACTTGCAGGTATTTGTAGAGGGAAAAGTGTTGCATGCTAATTATCTGAGTGAAGGCCGAGAAAAAAGCTGATGACGGTGCTAGCCAAATGTGGCAAAATTTGGGCATTGAAACTTATTCTGAGATGGGAGATTTATTTTTGTCGGCCAACTGAAGTCAGGTTCCAAAACCAAGAAAGGAAGGCTGAGTGACCTTCAAAGCAGTTTCCCTTTATTGTTGCTCGACGATAGACAGACATTTTCCCAAACGAAAGAAAACCTACTTCCATCATTAAAGATATACTCTCAGATCTTCTAGGGAGGGGTTGTCTTGACCCTCTTCCTCCCAACCAAACTATCTAACCCGTGTTATCTCTTGGTCTTCTGGAATGCAGTCCCTCTCTCCTGGGAATCCAGACGACATCCTACCACTTCTGATGGTAGAAAAAGATGGAATCCAAACAGGGATTTTGGATTTTGGATTCTCCCAAAAAGGGAGAGTCTCAAGAGAGTTGATTCAGAAGATTTTCTCCACTTGGTCATACAGCAGCCTGTTTTACTTTCAGAGCTCTCATAAGGCATTTTTCCCCACGTTCAAAGCTTTATTAACAACTGGGGTTGGGTTATTGGGAGGCAATTGCTCTCTAACCTTGAAAAGTAAAGAACGGGATCAGGGTGCTGGATTTGCAGCTGGACATCGTGTTGGGGGCTGCCATCCAACCAGGAATCATTCCCAACAAGAATCATGGGGAACTCTTTCCTTTTTTGGTTTTAAAATACTCTATTTCTTTTGTGGGATGGAGCCCTTCTTCTAGGAAAAGCAGAGGCTGAATTTTGTATGGAAATAGCTCAGAGATGTAAGACAGTCGATATTTCTTTTCAGGGGGTTGGTGGACTAACTTGAAATGCATTTTAAGTTCCATTGTTCAGAAACAGAGCCAGCACTGGATTCTGTGGTGTTCTGTGTAGGAGAATTTGGGCTTTCTCCAACCAACAGGGACTTTGGAACTCATTATTATTAACTCAAGCCATTATTATTTTTTATATTTTTATCCTGCCTTTTTAAATATATATCATTCAAAGCAGCAAACATACCTAAAATTCCTGCCTCTTTTTTTCCTGGGCAGACTCACTATTGATCTCAGTCACGGAGTTTAAAAATACGAAACACAAAGGGAGACAGTGTTGAGGGTAAATCCGGACCAGGAGGTAACCAGCAATTAGAGCTCTTGTGCTGTTTACATCTTATATCACCTAAGATTAAATAAGGTCATGTTCGGGATGTTCCAAGACAGAGAGGATAATAACTATTTATGTACTGTTTATTTTTGTCTGGAATAGGGAAAACGAGATATGTCATCACCTTGTCACTCTTTCTTATGATCTACAGTAACAGGGAATTTCAAGAACTTTTCTCTGGAAATGGGAACGGAAGGTAAAGCAAATCATTTTTTGGCTTGGTGGTTTCAAATTCTGAATAAACCATGTCCCAAACCATGTCTGGTCATGTTTACAAATTTTTTTAATTTTTTTAAAAATACGATTTTTCAGGTTTTT
The DNA here is from genome assembly GCA_032468055.1 of Acrochordus granulatus. Taxonomy (NCBI): domain Eukaryota; kingdom Metazoa; phylum Chordata; class Lepidosauria; order Squamata; family Acrochordidae; genus Acrochordus; species Acrochordus granulatus. The sequence goes on from JANHZU010002991.1 coordinate 90,627, forward strand.
GCATTTGCTTTTTAATAAAAAAAGAAGTAAAATAGGGGTATCGATATCTATTTTATTTAAACACCTCCCAAAAGGTTTGAATCTTTTGACCATGGTCTACCTTATACTCCTCTGCTCCCTTGTGGTTCTTGAAGGCATAAGCAGTACCGACCCTCAGTCCTCAAATGATTACCCACTCCTGTTATCAGATCTAGAGTAAACAGGTCAGTTTGGATCCCCTTAATTTCCTGGTTTTATTCAATCAAGTTCAGTTTGGCCCATTTCTGTATTACGGTATTTTTTTATTTTCCTGGTTTTGTTCAATCAAGTTCAATTTGGCCCATTTCTGTATTAGGGCATTTTTAAGTGCTGTACAAAAAAATGGTATGCATTTTCTGTCCCTATTTCTCCTTACATTATTGTGCAATGTTGCCAAAGAGAAAACATTTTTCCCCAGCAATTTCCCTACTGTAATCCATTTGTGTGCCTGATTTTTCATACACTTGGTACAGTTTTACTTCAAAGAAAGAGGAGAAGAAGGAAGAGGAGGAGGAGGAGGAGAGCGAGCAGTTAAACTACATTTCAAAATACCAAAAAAAATGTAGTTTTAGAATAACTGGGGATCCATTTGTATATTTGAAGACTGTCTACTTTATAAAAATTGCAGAACCAAATTGTAATCCATGTGCTGTTCATAATTCTGTAATAATCGAGGGATGAAATTTCCAATCCTAATAAGTAAAATTATGCAGACTCTCTCTATATTATTTAATTATTTTAAGACCATATTTAGTCTAAGCAATCAGCCGTTTACCCTTCTTAAATTTCTTTTACTTCAACTCTTTCAAGAACAGAACCACAGCCAAGCTGGAAAGACGGAGCCAAAGTTTTTGGGTGATGCTTTCTGTTTTGACTGATCATGGAAAATACTCATACTCGGAACTACTTAATCTCAAACATATACATATTTTCTGCCACAGTTGCCGTACTAAACATTTGCTCTTCATTTTTTTAACTATTCAGCTAATGAGTAATGTCTCTGGATTTTGCTAGAAGATTCCAGTCAAATAAGAATCATCATGAAATCTTGCTATAGGGTGGGAGGACTTATAAGGTGGGAGGGCTTGGGTGTCTAATGATGTCCGGAGCTGAGCTGGTGATAATCTATCATACTGTTTCTCAATCTCAGCAACTTTAAGATGGGTGGAACCAAAGAAGTTAGATGCCAACTGAAGAATTAGCTAGGAAGAGACTAAACACCTGGATTTCACAGATGTTCTTCAGGAGATAACCTGTGCCAATTTCACTATGCTGCCAAGGAGAAGACAGGAAGCTGGGTTTTGCCTCATTGAAGGAAGAAGACATGCCGATGTTCTTGAACATGGCACTGGTGATGTTTCTGCAGGGGCTGATTCTGATCCCAGCTATATCTCTGATATGCTCTTTTGGAGAAGAAAGTGGCCCTCAGTTACAAGGAACAGTAGAATAAATAGATATCTGGTCCCTGTTTGCTTAGGGTTGAGGTCTTCATGTGGGGCAGAGTCACTCTTGATGACCTATGCTTGGCTTAGATGGGGCTAGTGTGACCCTACTAATCATATTAGATATTTGGAGGCCTTCAGTACCTGTCTTTCCAGATAGGCTACAAGGTTTAAAAACTGTTCTTCAGTGGCTCAGTTCTTTCCTAAATGGGATGTTCTAGCCAATAGTCAGTGTGTATGAGGGAGAAGAAATCAAGCTATAGGCCACTCTAATATGGGATTTGGTTTCTCAGGACTCCATCTCCTCTCCTATCTTATTTAAAATTTGTAAGAAGCCACTGGTGGAGTGGAGGTCATCCAAAACTTTGAGGTATGGTTTCATCAATATGCTAATGGTATCAGTTGTATCTTTCTGTCCCAGTCTGTCCTGGATATATTATTATTATTTTTATAAACAACTCATAAGACACATCTTGTCCTCTGGAGGATTAGGATGAGTAGAAACAGATTAAGACTCAAGTATGGTTGAGTGATTGTGGATTTGGAAACCAATTCACCCTGGCACAATACCAGTTCTTAGCCCTGAATGGAATTGTGCTCTCCCCAAGAAAGCTGTTGAAAAGACTGTGATGCTAGGAAGGATTGAAGGGAAGAGGAGAAGGGGAAGGCAGAGGATGAGATGGATGGATAGCATAGTCAGTGTGATGGGTGTGGGCTTGGGAGGACTCTGGGAGGCAGTGCAAGACGGGGGGGCCTGGCGTGATGCAGCCCACGGGGTCGCGAAGAGTCGGACACGACTGCGCGACTGAACAACAACATCTTAAACTTGCCAAGGTTGCACATCCCTGCCCTACCTCCACCTAGCCATTGAACCACGCTCTTTGGGGATCATGGGAGCTGTAGTCCCGCGAGGGAAGCTCTGCCGCGTAGGCGGTGAGAAAGGAACCTCCGTGTGACGCCGCACAGACGCCAATTCTCCGCTCCACCAATCCTAGGCTAGCCCCTCTATAGCTCCGCCCTCTTCCGCATTGGGCGCCTCCCCCGCGGCTCGAGGACGTGGTGGAGCCAAAATGGCGGCCAAGGTGAGTGGCTCCGTCGCGCCTCTCATGCCTCCAGTTCCGGGGACGGGCGAGGCCGCTGGAAGCCCCCTTTTTTTTCCTTCCCTCCTTCGTTTCGGGCCCACGGCGGGGCCTCCCAACATTAGGAACCCTTTCCTCCTGTTCAACGGAAGGAGTGGCTCTGGACAGCAGAGGGTGCCTGTGCGTGTGCAGAATTCCCATTTCCCTGCGGGGTCTCTGAATGAGCCAGTTGGTGCCCCTTTTGATCTTTCGTCTTCTCTCCCTCCAGCCACAAAGTTGAAGATTTTGTGGCTGGAGGAGAAAAGCCCCAAAGGGAAGGAAGGGAGGAAAAGGCGAGTGGACTCCTGAGCATGTGCAGAGGGGCCAGCTCAATACCCTTGAGTCGTCGCCCCTTCTAGCCTCGGAGGATCCTGAATGTGGTGGGGATGTGAAAGAAATAAGAGTCGCAGGTCCAAGAGGAAGGGTGGGCAAAGCCGCTTCCTTTGCATCCCCTCCCAAGCTTGGCTCCATTGCTAATTCTTGCCTGTCCCTCTCAGTGTGGAAAGGTGACTCTTCAGGGCTCCTGAAGATGAGAGACAGCCAAGCACGTGCAGAATGCCCTTCCACCGTGAAATCCCACAGCAGCTGCCCCCAGTTGCAATCCAGCATCCTTGGGGTGTTCCCAAGTTCCCTGGCCAACCTTCCCTCCCCAAGAAGAGCCACACTCACACACATTCTTCACGCATCTAGCGCCTTCCAGGTTATTTAGTTGTTTGTTATATTTTTATTAAATGTATATGCTGCCCATCTCACCTAGCAGCCACTCCAGGCACCTTACAATCATTATTAACAATCACTAACCCTTCTTCCCCAACCTGATACTGTGCCCATGGGAATTATAATGGAGCATGGCTGGAAGATACCAGGTTGGGGAAGGTTGTGAGGTCAGCAGCTTTCCATTGATTCTGAAAACCTTCTCTTACACCAACGTTTCTCAGCCTTGGCCCCCTTAAGATGTGTGGACTTCAGCTCCCAGAATTCCCCAGCAAGTATGCAGAATTGTGCATGGTGAGCAATTTAAAAAAAATCAGGTGCAGACTTTGGAGTTCAAGCATCCACATCTGTGTGCATATCACCCCTTTCAACAAAAACAACAGTCTGCTTTCAGGATATCTCAAGTAGTTTGCGCTGCTCCAATCACAGTACGACTCTGATTGCAAAGGGGCTACCATCTGCTGGACCTCAGATTGGGGAAGGTTTCTTTCAAAATTTAGATTACGATCTCTTTCGTGGATCAGTTGCATCAGATACATTTGGGAGAATATAAGAAGAGGAGGCCATGCGGCCATTGCATGGAAAGTACAGTGGTGCAAAAAGTCGCTGTAGCCTCTCACAACCAGTGTTAATGATACAGCACCACAGTTCCTGAGTTTCTGTGTTAATTAGCACTTTGTCATTCCAGGAGCTTTTGTCTGCAGCTTTTCTCTAGGCTTGTCTGTTTTAACAAGCTTGGAGCTGAGGGATCTTTTAAAAATTCACATTATATTATGCAGACGTCAGCTGCTGCTACCCTCCAATGATTCCCTGTTCAGCCATGTGTCAAACTGAAGCCCTATTCTGCTCATTTGTTTTGAATCTCAGAAAATTAGCATTGGGCATTCCTGGATTAATTCGTATTTTCAGTGATAGGACATCTTCAAGATGCTGTCCTGTTTTTCTTTAATCCTGTGAGAATTTTTCCTTTTGAACCTCTTTTCTCAAATATGCCGTTTACCGGTTTATTTGTTTAAACTTGAGTCGTTTTCAGTTGCTGCTTATGTTTAACAAGCCTTCGTGTATATTTCAGGTGTATAAATGTTTTTTTTCCTGGTGAAAGATGCCTCCCTTGTATTCATTGTTTGGTTTCATGCCAGCAGTGGCCAAAAAAGAAGCAAAGGCTCCTTAAAATGCATATCACTCCCAATGCTCATTACAACTGCTTCTGGAGGTGATGTGGGCGTTTTGTAAACTGTCAGCACACCCATGCACCCACTGGCATTCATTTTATGGGTTTGCCCATATCAGATTCAGTCTGCAAGTCAAGCTTAGATGTCTGTGTTGTTTTCTTAGCCAGGAAAACGTTTATGAGTTGTACTTTTCAGAATCTTCTTTAACTTCCCTGCCTAATTTCACGATTAACACGATTTCAAAGCTGGAAGTATAACTCTGTTACACTTTGCAGCTTGCAAAACTTCAGATGTTGTCTCTGAATTGTGATTTAAAAATTGATAACTGAGGAACATTTCATCATATCAACTTAATTTAAATGAGAGACAATTGAATTTAATCAAATATCCTCAGTTTTTATCCTGGCCTAATCTATATCTCCTGCTCAGACTGGCTGAGTCTCGTGGTTTTAATGGGATATTTCTGAAATCAATCTTTATTGAGATAATTGTTTCAAAATAATTGCTGGGCAGTGAAATGTATTACGGGAGCATTTTGTTAAAAGCATTTTGGGGCTTTCAGTAGACATCCCAAAGCAAATGCATCATTTCTCATTCTTGGACTGAGCTAATTCCACCTATCATACTGCAATTCCTAGCCGTGTAAATAATACTGAAAATATATGATCAAGTGAGAGACGGGAAAAAATTCTCACAGTTCACCAAATCAGTATTGAAATTTCCATGCTTGTTTCTAAGGAGCCCCCTCCCCAATGTCATTTTGCCTTAAAAGTAGATGAAAATAATGGGTTCTCTTTGTATAACTGTGTGAATTGCCTTTTGATACTGTGCTTAACAAATCACTTTTGTAATCGCTATTTTTCTCTCTGACAAAGGTGGAGAAGAAACCAGGAAGGACTAGCTCCTTGGGTCTGTGTTCTTATTTCCAGTCAGCTGTTGGTTAAAGTAAAGTTCAGGCTTACTTTCTGTAACTTCTATGTACAAATCAAAACAGCTCTTGGGTTCCTTCCCATAAGGAAGGAAAATATAGTATATGGAACAAGTGGGAGGAGATGCTCACTCACCAAGCATGCTACCTTAATCTATATGAAAGTGGAATACAAGTCTAGCAAATAAATCAAGCGTGTCCAAAATTCTTCCAGAATTTTGGGAGTGGAAGTCCACACATCTTAAAGTTGCCATGGTTGCACATGCCTGAAATAAGTAAGGCCTTCATTGGTCCTCATATTTCTCCAGCCCAAAAAAGGGACCTTCATGTTAAATCCAATTACAGTCCTTCTTTTCCTTCCTGTACACTTCTTAAAATTTTCACAGCTGATCATCCCAATGTCTACCCAATCCATCCATGCCACTTTACATTTGTAATTTGACTGTTATTTTAACTCTTCCCCACCAATTTTGCCTCATGAGTCATTTTCTTGGCCTGTTCTTTTAATCATGTGGAGAAGCCAGCATTCCTAGCTTAAAGAGAGATGTGAGCATGATGATTTTCTTGAAGTTAGAATGAACATTGAGGAATAAAAGCTGCCGTTAAAGCTGTTGTTGAAGTTGTTCCTTGATTTCTCTTGACTTCTGCTCATGGCTCAGGTCACCAAATGGGCAGCCCTTCCTACAGCTCTGACATGGACTTCCAATAATGTGTTTGCTGCATCTAAAGAAGAACAGAAATCCCACCGGATTAAAGCACATCAGGTAAGATTTGTAAGATCACTGTGGTCTTCTGGTTGTGTAGAGAAACTTTTCCTCTGATGGTTCTATTTCAGGAAATAAGATTTGGATAGTAGCATGGAAAGTATAAAAGATTATGCATCACAGATGATATAATACCCCAAAGAGGGAATTATATAATACCCCAAAAAGTGAATATAAAATATCTTCACCTATTTGGAAAGGTAGAACATTTCCATCTGCTTGGTTTAGGATGAGTTTGTGATCGTGTCTGATCAAACAAATATGATTTAGCTCATATTTCCTTATTCAGCTCCCAGAACTCCCCATATAGGAATGTCTGTTAGCTGAGAATTTTGGGAGATAAGCTCCATGTATCTAGAGATGAGGCAGGCTACCTTTGTACAGGGATTACACTCTGGTTCAGAGCAGCTCCAGATCCCAGAGAGCTACACTAATGCAGTTTTCCCTTTGGGGGAGCTTCTGCCTCACCCCACTTTCAAACTCCAAACTTTCAAGGCCTTCTGGAGAAATAAGGACTTGATGGCTTTGCAGCTCAGCTAAAGTTTTTTTTTCCCCTCATAATACCAGATATATGCACAAAATGAAAATAGGAAGGGGAGGAGGCATGCTTGTCAGGAATTTCTTTTTGTGGACTTGATGGACTTTTGTTAACTCCAGAATCTGTAGCAGATCAGGGTGAGTCAGTGATTGACATTCCTTCTTCCCAGGTAGGTGGTGAGGAAAACTGGATTCTATTGAGAAGACATGGAAACAGTGGATCGCTTTTGGAAAGGTAGTAATATGGAAGACCCCTTTAGATCAGATGTGGACTTCAAGCGTAGTTAGCTGAGGAATTCTGGGAGTTGAAGTCTACACGTCTCAAACCTTGCCAAGGTTGGACACCCCTGCTTTAGATGATAGAGTAGGTAGATTTGGGCACCTCCTTTGAGCCGCTGGATCAACAGCAGCAACAGTGGCCACAGAGTTGTGGAGCACCACTCCTATTCACTCTAGTCAACCGCAAGAGCAACTTTTGTTGGGTGGGAGCAAAGAAGTATCATTGTTAAGAGAAGAATGCTTTCTTCATTTCTGCACACAAGCCCTTTGTCACCATCCCTTCTCCTTTTCTACAGCTTCCTATTTATAATGCTCCACCTCTGGAATCAAGATATGTTGATGAAAAGCCCAGCCAGCTGCAGACCAGGATTTCATCAGTAAGAAAGACAACAAGTTATTACCTCAAAGGATGCAAGGTAAGAACACAAGCAGGTTTCTTGTTTTAGGAATAGAAGTAATATATTTCAGAAGATTAAGTCACAACCTTGTTATAGAAGAGAAAGAAAGCATGTTGGAAATCAAAATAACCTGGGAGATGCGGATTAAATGTCTCTTGCTCATAACTCTTACACTTTGTTGGGTTTTTGCACTTAAGATGTTTCTCCCTTGGGAGAAACATTCTTAAATAAGTCCCTGCTGTAGTTTCCCTTGAATTTATTTTTTTTTCTGCCAATCATTTTGTCCTCTGATTCTCATGATATTCTTAAGCTGGGTAGTGACATCTTGTGGGTGAACTCAAAATTATGTACATTGCAAGATTCCTGTCTTGCAAACTGTGATGGAAACTGAAATTGTCATGTAGATGTATAGCACGGAGATGGAAAAGATAAAATGTGAGTATATTGTTGATTACAATATGGTCATTGTTAATTGCTGAGAGCCTGGATTGTGGGGTGAATAAATAATGCATATATATCTTACCAGGTTTTTTTCCAGCTTATTTTTTTGATTTTATACAACTTTAACTTCGTTAACTGGAAACTTGGGAAGTTGTGATCTCAGCATATTTGCATTAAGTGACATGGTCTACCCCATTCTGTCTAAGGATACAACAAGGGACAACAAGGGGGATCATGGTGGTGTTTGCACGTGCTAATGTAATTCCACAAAGGCAGCAACTTGCATCAGACCAAGGGGCACAAATACATAAGGGCAGCCCTAGTCTGAAGACAGTCTCAGTCTCATATTCTAATTGCAAATCACTTACATTGGGAGAGGTTTACATATTACATAAAAGAAGAGAGTTTTTCCCAGCTGTGTTTTTTTATTAAGTGGCATGCATATTTATCAGTAGGATTTTTTTTTCACATCAGTGGAAAATGGTCTTTTGTTTGTTCATACAGAATGCTTACCTCTTTGTCAAAAATGGAGTAATATCTTCACTGCAGTTTGGAAAAGGTGAGTGTGTCAATAAGAGCGCTTTGCACCTTATTCTGCTGTGTGTCACCTTATTCTTCTGTCAGCCTTGCAAGATAGTCAAGACAAGAAACAGCACCCAAAAGCGCTAACTTTATTTTAAGGTTACCTCAACAGAATCTTGCAAGTCTGCAAATGCAATCTTCCCACCTTCTCCTTTACCCCTGAGAAAATAGGGAAGGTCCCTTCTGAGCTGCTTGTTCCACCCACATTTCTCTTGGGGGTTTAGCTGCCTCTTACGTGACCATTGTGCAATCTGTGACTCTTCCTTCTGTCATCCCCGCATACTATTACGACTTATGACCATGAAAATAAGAGATTAGATTAAGAGGAGGTGTAGTGATAATCCAGTTAGAACTAATTATGTTTTGCTTGTCTTTAAGATGTGTATGTTTACCTGAAGAATCCACCTCCAGAATTTCTTCCCAAAGTTGGTGTGATTACAGTTTCAGGACTGACTGGAATAATCCTCGCTAGGAAAGGTAAGAGGATGCTTATTGTTACAATACTATAATTATGGAGAAAGAAAATATTCCACATGATAAGCAAATAGTATTTCTTTATTAGAATGATCTCAGTTCCTATGTCCAGGCAACATTCTTAACCTGCAGACCAGTGCTGTCTGCAGGGGGTATGATAGAAAAGTCAACACGGCACTGTGAAATGTAGTGAAATCTCTCCCCTATGTGTGATGAACATAAAAAAATAGACAACTCAGACAGTACTGCCATGGCTCCATTTTTACTTTTTTGATTCCCCCTGGGGATATCCCCTCTCCAAGCTAACTTAATCTTTTGACCTGTTCCAATACACCAAAACCTAAGTTAATTAAATGATCTCTAGTTCATTATTGTGCATATTTTGCAGCACTTCAGTCAAAAGCATATCCTCCCCTCTCCTGCAGTTGTAAAGAAAAATTCCCCATTCTCAGGAAAAGATGCAGCTGCTTTAAAGAGTCATCAGCAAATGCTTTAATGAGTCATCAGCAAATGTTGCAGGTGCAGCCACATGCATCAAAATACCATTTCACTTCCAGATCTAAGCACTGCATAGCTACCGAATATTGAGTGCACTGAATATACTCCATTAACTGTCAAGTAATATTGATGGTTAGTATTTGGTAGCTTAGCCTGTTGGATGAACCTAGACAATTTGGCCGGTACATAGTAAACTTAGGAAAGTGGGTTAATTCATGAGATACATGATTTATGAAAACACAGGTGATGATATTTCATGTTACAATTAGTTATGCTCTGAATTGTCACTTGTGATTTGTTTCTTTTAGGGTCCAGGTTCAAGAAAATTGCCTATCCCATGTGTCTTGGCTCACTAGGTATATGTCTTTGCTATCCAGCACAATCAGTGATTGTTGCAAAGGTAAACTCCTTTAAAGTTTCATGTTTACCTTTTTTCTATCAACATTTTTCTTCTTTTTCAGAATGTTGTTGCTTGTTAATGTTGTTAAACTTCATATTCCCAATTTCAAATAGATTGCCATACAGAATTAGAGGGCTTTTTCCCATTCTCTGAATTATCCAAATCATTAAAAAAATAAGAACATTGCCTTGTTTCTGTTGCTCAGTTGAATAATATTTCTTAAAATTAAACCAGGTTACAGGTGGCAAAGTTTATGCTGCAAGCCATAAATTGTATACGACGATAGGGTCACTCTGGACAGAAGTCCCAGTTGCCCAGGAAAAAGATTCTCAGGTATGTTCCTTTCCAAGAAGCATTTTAAATAGCAAAACCTGTGGTACTTTTTAAAATAGCCACATTTTGCATGTAAGTATAGGATAAAATTAGCTGCATCTCGTTATAAAGTAAAGAGGCTCTAGGAAGGGTTTAAGGTTAGTTATCTGTACCATGTATCCTTGGTGCTCTGTAAGCTTGGTTGGTTGTTTGCAGACATTTTATTACCCAGCTAGGTAACCCCAAAACAATACCCTAAACCAACCTTTTCTCAACCTTGGCAATTTTAAAATGTGTGGACTTCAGCCCCCAGAATTAGGCTATGGACTCAGCAAAGAGAAAAGATTTGCCTGTTTCATAGTTGGTTGCCAATTCTTTCTTACCACAAGTGACCACATATGAAACTGCTTTAAAATCAAGCCCTTTCAAGCCCAGCAGTCTTTCTCTTGCTAGCCTTTTATGACTTCTGATAAGAATTCTGTGCTAAAGATAACGTAGAAATATTTTGTCCTATGCTTTTATTGAGCACTTGTATTAAAATCACTCCATTTCTGGAAGTCACACTTTATAATTAGAACAGATTGCCCAACTGATGTATCATTCTGGATTTTCAATATTTCTGTCTCTTTTTCAAGTACAGGAAGCTTCAAGAATCAGTCACAATCTCCCAAAAGCTCAGAAAGCCTCCCTAGAAGTGGAAGACAAAGCAAAAACATCAGAGGAACAGACCCAGAGAGAGAGGACAGACGCGCACAGAAATTATGAGACTGTGATAGGTGAAATGAAGGTGCCAAATGTCAGGTCAGGTGAGAAGTTCTAATTGCCATCATAGACTTTCCCAACCTGGTACCTGCTATTCAGATAGGTAATTCCCAACTGGATGATTATTCACATAGATTTTGGGGAACAGAGGTAATTAAACATTTTTGGAAAGCAGCAGGTTAGTGAATGAAGAGATGCTGTGAGAAGTTAAAATGGTGGCTGTAAACCAGTACAGTTTGAAGTACCAACAGGAGAAAAGGAAGATAGTGATAAATAAATAAATACAGGTAACCCTTGACTTACGACCACAATTGGACCAGAATTTCCATTGCTAAGCAAGGCAGTTATTAAGTGAGTTGTGCCCAATTTTACAACCCTTTTTACCCTGGTTATTGGGTGAATCAGTACAGTTGTTAAGTGAGTCACGCGGTCATTCAGTAAATCATGCTTAACAACCTTAGGATTCATTTAATAACTTTGGTTCTCTTGTGAGTTATGCAGTCATGGGAATAAATACACCCCAGTTGCTAAGTGCCCAAATTTTAGTTGCGTGCCCTTGGGGATGCTATGATGGTCATGCACAGAAAGACTGGTCATAAGTCACTTTCTTCAGTGCTGGTGTAGCTTTGAACAGTTGCTAAACAAACAGTGATAAGTCAAGGACTATAAATAAATAAACAAATGATCCTTAGCAGTCCTCGGAATTCCAGACATGCCTAGCCTAACATCTTTGTGTTTTTGGCAGATATATTGAAGGCACCCAAGTTTAAAGCAGATTCCAGCCTTATGGACTATGGTCAAGCAAGCCCAGAAGATGCAGATCTGTATAGTAACAGAAGCTAATACCTTTAGTTTCCATCAGGGACTTTAAAAACAGGTGGAAGCACTGTGCGATTTGCAGTCTTGGTCTGCGTGGTGATACAGAGTTAGGTAGCTACTTAACTCTTGTTCTTCTGCCAGTTTTCTTGTTCATCTTACCTTTTTCTACTCGTTAATGTCACTGCATATTTTCAAATTGTTGAAAGCATAATTTGTCTCTTCGTTTGAAAAGCCAAAGGCTTTTCAAGAAGTCATTGCTGCCAAATTAGTCAATAATATAAATAACAATTCTGTGCTGCTTCTAATCAAAAGCAGAAATAATATTCAATATAGAGTATTTAAACCACATTTTGCTTTGCATTTCTTTCTAATCCATGGGCTACTCACAAATTGTACCGTTTTACTAATCTGCAGAAAAATGAGGAGCAAGGGTAGTTAGTTTATAGACTTGACTGTACACCTTTTATCCATAAAATACATAGTTTTGTGTGCATGACTTTAATGAGTATAAGCACACCACTATGCTTCCATGCATATTATTGTACATATCTTCTTTACAAAGAGGGCTATTAGGCTGTCTAGAGGTGTAAGAGGGTTTATAGAACCTGGTGTTTTTGGTGTAGGCTTGATTGCTGATCAATCTGTGTTGCCAGTATTCCTGTTTAGGGGCACTTTCCCAGAGTATTTTGGTTTTCTGTCAGTTATGAAAATATGGAAAAAGTCTTCTTGCAAAGTGATGCTTGGTTACAGAGATGAATGATCAAACCAGTTGTTTTCAACTAGTTTGAAGACTATATGGTAGCAAAGAGGCTGGCCCTCGATACCTGGACTGAATATGGAAAGAAAAATAGAGAAAAGGGCTAAAACTTAGAAATGAAAAAATACACTTACATTAAATGATCATCTTAACTGGATCCAAAATTTACTCTGGGAAAAATGAGAATTTTTATAAAATCTAACCTCAGTTTTTGAGGTGGCTTTATTCTAGAAGCGTGATTGTACAAGTGTAGTAGTGCCTGAAGATGCCAAGCTCCTTTTTTTTTTGGCACAGCATCTTATGGACATGAGTTGGCCCAACCCCAAAATACTGTTACTTCAACTTTTTCTTCTTCTGGGAGGAAAGCCTGAGGTTTTCTGCCCAGAATTTGTCCCACCTCCACTTGCTAAAACAGTCAAGCAGTCTTAATGATGGCGGTTGTGTTGGCATGAGAGACAGGCAAGTAAACGTTCATGCACATTGCACCATCTCCACTTCTCCTTCAGCTCACACATGGCTCTTTATCTGACACTGCCAGCACGGATTATAGTTATTCTTTATCCCTATGGATATTAAGAACCATTTAGATTTAGAGAAATTCAACCTCTATAACCTGCAGAAAGCCTTGAGTACAAGTTCTGGTTTCAACCCACCATAGTGCAAAGCATTCCAAGATGCAGGATATTGGTGAACCTCTGACTTTGGTTAAGCAATCCTCAATAGCCAGGAGACCCCATGTGATGGTGATGGGTGTACTTAAAACTTTGCAGTTCATATCATACCAACACAGCTTGCAAAAGGAAAAACATAAGAATCCAATAATGTATGCAACCACTGCCAGTTATAAAACAAGCAAGCTTCTTTTTAATTTCTGTTTCTAGTATTTGCCTGCTTTAGAACCTCGGTTTTAGCTAGATGTTTCCTTGTCGCTAATGAGCCGATGGCATTCCAACCTTGGGAGAGATCCTTCCTTGTTATTCTCCAGCAGCCATTCTGATTAGATGTTCTTTATCAAATCGGAAGAGATGCCATCCCTCTTCGGTGGAAAGATCAGATGCCCCATGCCTCATGTAGTACTCGATCGATGGCTTGTTCCAAACCACGACAAGAAAGTGCATGCAGCTGCAGTTGGAGTTAATGGCAATCTGTTCAGAAATAAATGCAGACAATTGCATTTGGAAGCAAATGTGAAAATGTTTGTGGTGCAATTCAGCAGCATCCATAATGCTTCAAATATCTTTATACTGATATAGCTTATTTTAAAATAGCCAATTTATCCTACTGCTTAAATTGGTACAGTAACAAAACTTAGAATTAACTCTTTTCTTTACAGCAGTCATTGCTTTCAGCTTATTCAAAATTGGAGGGTTTTGTGCTATACTGAACACTGAACTGCTCTTGAAATCTTGAGTGCTCTGTTTTTCTCAACCTTGTGGTGCTAGCTGGAGAATTCTAGGAGTTGAAGTTCATGCATCTTAAAGTTGCCAAGATTGAAAATGTTGCTCTAAACTATTCAGGTAAACCAGTTTGGGCAGAATAAGATCAAGTAATTCAACGTTTTGTTTAATATTTGAAAGTTTGTATGTACAAAATTCAATGCATTTTCACACACGCAGCTGTGGGATGTTGCAATTGGGCTACAATTTTTCTAACAATAGCAATATTATATATAACATTGTAAGTATGAAGGAATATTCAATTATTGAAACCCTCTATTTGCAGTCTAGGAATTGATAAGCAGTTTTATCATTTTAGTCGCTGGCTGCAAATAAACTAAGAGATTCTACTTGTTAAATAATCTATGTAGGGACAGCTATAAGGGAAGTCAAAAAAGTTAACATGGTGGATTCTGTTGTTATTTTGACTTTTTTTTTCCCCTATAGACACTCCTGATTCTGGGGATCCTTTCTTTTGTAGCTTTAAAGAATGCAACCATTGATGGTCCTCTAAATTAGTGTTGTTCCATCTCAGAAATGGCTATTTTGACTGAAGAATGAAGGAAATTTTAACCACCAACTCAGATGGAATAATCAATTTTGGAAAAGTTGCTATAACTCAGTTTTGACTTTCCTATCAGGTCTTTAGCTTTTTTTTTGCAATTAATTAGTTAACAAATGAAAATGATGACCATAACATTTAAAATATAGCTTAAAATATTAAAGATTACTCGCCTGACTTAAATTTTTTAAAAGTTCTGATCCAATGCCCCAACCTGCCAAAACACAATTGAGAAACTCAGTTGTATGAATTAGGAAATTTTCCATTGTTTTCTTCTAAATCACAGATTGGCATGCAGACAAAATTCTTATTCTACAGTCCTCTTTAAAAAGGTATTTATGGTTTTTGTTTCAGCTCTCTTGTAAGGAAGAAAACAATATAATTGCTAGGCCACGTCTATCAAAATTGCACCAATCCACCACAAAGAGAAAAGCATTTTTTTTCCTACGAC
>JANHZU010002991.1:137526-148358 GCA_032468055.1 Acrochordus granulatus
AGGCACAAACAACCACAACAGCAACCAAGAGACTGTCGAAGGATTCTAGGCCATCTTGGGTTGTTGTTTTTTTAAATCAACTGCTCCCATTTTTCAGTTATAGGTGACTAAATATAATTGTATTCATCTACATTTAGAGGGAATGGGAGGATACATGCGGCAGAAAAATGTCTCACTGTGTCTGTTCATTTTTCCCCTTCTGATTTATTTCTGTCTTTTCTTTTATGGTTTACGTTTTCCCCAGCTGTTTGGGAGACCAAATCTAATGTTCATTATGGTGAAGCAGCGAAGCATTTTCTCTTTCAATCTCTCCGATGCGATTGCTGGTTGTTAATTTTCGCGAAGATTTTGAAAGAATTAAAAACTGTGGTTTTTAATTGCATTCTCCCCCCAACCCAAAATGCCATTCCTGTGTACAGTACTTTATTTTCAATAAGTTTATTTCTCAGCAGGTTTTAGTTTTTGCTATTCTGCTGTGGCCAAATGTCATTCTGTGTTTATTTTTAATTCTGTTGGTTCTTGGGTGCTGATCAGGGCAAAAAGATGGGTACCAAAAAAATGGATACACTTGGGGTAGGTTTTTAAAAGAAAACACATTCAATGCCTGGAAAAAAGTGAAACATTACTGCACTACTCCAGTGTTGCAACCACTTCAAGATGCACGGACTGGCCTGCTGGGTGGGGAATTCTGGGAGCTGAATCCACCCATCTTCAAGTAACTGGCTGAAAAACACCGATGATAGCTTACTGCACCAGAACATGTGAATGCAGCCAATTCTGTCCGCCGTTCCCTTTACTTCAGAGGTTGCCTGACACAGAAGCACAAGACTCAGAGCAGCCATCATTCAAATCCTCATTTAGTTTGGACAATAATCAATCGAGATGGTTTAAAACCGAAGGGTTGCATCTGCCTGATGGTATGTTTAAATCTTTCTTTTCAGAAGACTTAAATGTTGTCCACGTTCCCTTCATTTGGTTAGTTTAGGATCTAACGCGCTGTGCAAAGTCACTCGTTCGGTCAGTAACCACCCGCTAGGAAAGCCATGTGAACGCTCGCCCGTGTTACTTCGGACAACTTTGTATGCGCACGTAGACAAAGCAAGGAGCAGATTACACTGAAAGCACCAGAAATACTTGTGAAATCTGAAGCATTTATTGGCAACGGACTCTTGTTTTCACCCAGCCACGCTGAATTAAAAGTCAAAATCACCTGGTGAGTTTCCTTGGAAGCTGCTTCCAAGGAAAAAGGGGTCAAAGCCTGCTGACTTTTCTCCAACTTCCTTTTCTATAAAGCTTCCGACAAGCCCAACCGTAATGTAGCTTAATCCAAAGCAATGCAACTTAAATACAGTTGAAAAACTGGTTCACACCACGTGCTCATCATCTAGAGCAACGGTGAACGCTTTCCAGGTCAATAAGAACTGAACACAGCCAGCATCTTAGCAACTTGCATGATCCAGACCATCCCGTTAAACCATGATGTGGGTTTTCATTTTTGAGGGGTAAGGCACATCGTAAGAACACGGCAGCCGAGTTTCTTAAAGGCCGCGGCTTCGTGAGCCAACCGCGTCGTTCCTTCTCCTGTACCCATCTTTGGACCGCAAGCTTCTTATGGGCAGGAATGAATTTTACAACCTGCTATCGGAGAAAATATAAACAGAAACAATCCGTTGCCCACGGTAGCTTTACCTTTTTGTAATGATGGTCTTCGTGATTCCTTGGGATGGATTGATAGCTAGTTTTTCTTGCCTCAGTCTGAAGAGTTCCTGGAAGATGAAAGAAAAAAATTAAGGCAAAAAGGACCTCATCCCATGTAGACTATTCAGTGTTCCAAGTCCTACAGTTTCTTTAGGATATCCAGAATATCCCTAATGCTGATAAGGTTTGGTGGAAATAACAACGCTCGGAAAGGAGATGCAAATTAAAGAGCGACCAGGATGCAATTCTGAGCTCTGCTCATGGGCAGCATCCCAGGACCTAGACAGTCATCTGGGAGAAATCTGTGACATTGAGAAAGGTATAGTGAGTTAGGTTTCTTGGTGTTCCTGAACTTGTTTTCCTGGAGACATTTCATTACCAAGCTAGGCAGCATCATCAGTGCAAGGGGAGTGAAGTTTTGCTGGCTTTTATATACAGCAGCTTGCCTTCCCAGTCCTAGCTGGAGTGTGGTTTCTTCCTTGATGGTTCCTTGATTAGGGATCAAGCCAGGAACCCGTCCCAACTCTCAGTACAGACTGCTCACCTCCTCCTGACGCTTGATGCACGCCTCCTTCTCTTCCAGCTTTAGAATCAAGTCCTGCAGTCTAATTTGAAGATCAGCATCATTCCCTTGCTTTCTTGAGAAGTCCTTCTGGAATTCGGACAGCTTGGACTACAGCAACAACAAAACTTATATTAACAAGTGTCAAGAGCAGCTCTAGGGGTGCCTGGTTAAGACACTGGGCTCGTCGGTCCGAAGGTCGGCAGCTTGGCAGTTCAAGACCCAAGCGCCGCCGCGTAATGGGGTCAGCTCCTGTTATTCGCCCCAGCTCTTGCCAACTTAGCAGCTTGAAAGCATGCAAAGTGCAAGCAGATATATAGGTACCACCTTTGGTGGGAAAGGTAACAGTGTTCCGTGCGCCTCAGCAGATAAATCTGCCGGCCACATGACCACGGAAGCGTCTTCGGACAACGCTGGCTCTTTGGCTAGGAAACGGAGAGGAGCGCCGCCCCTTGGAGCTGGACCCAACTGGCAGGGGAATAATAGTTTACCTTTCACAAGAGCAACTCTGCCATATCTAAGTATGAGTGAAATTCGATCCCTCATGGATGTCACTATGCAGCACGCCTGGTAACAGCGTAGAATTAATTTGCAACCCTCTTCTTCTGGAATGGATTGTAACCTCGCGGGCTAGCCTACACATCTGGGATGTCCAGATGTATCCCTTTCAACTATGCAACGGTTTCAATCCAGTCTAGCTTAGCCCAGAGCAGGCTAGCTGGGTGTCACCACGTGCAGAGGCCCCGGTTACGCAAAGGAGGAATGACCTTAAAGAGAGCCAAGCATCTTTGGCAAGGACGCCAACTCACCCGCAGACCGCAGATCTCTCGGTCTTTATCCTCTCTGAGTTGGTTGATCATCTCTACATAGCGGCTGGAGAGTTCATCTGTGGTGGTCTGGCCCAGAGGATTGGTGGAAGCCTGAAAAGAGGAAACATTTTAGCTTTCCGCAGTTAAAAAGCCACAAAGGCAACATCCGCATAATGGGAGCTATTTATTCCAAGAACCCTTCCTTTCCTTTCCTTCGCCTGCCCTTCTCCATCCATTTACTTCCTTTTCCTTGCTCTTTCCTCTCCTTTCTCCTCCCCTCCCTTTCTTCCCTTCCCTGCCTCCCTCTTCCTTCCCTCCCAAACCAAAAGTCAGCCACCTAGAGCCAAACCCACCATGTTGACTAGATCAGGAAATCCACAGCATGATGAGAACAAGCTTAATTGAGAATATGGCAACAGACACTTGCATGTCTGGTTGTGCTGTGCCTGCCTGAGCCTTTTCCAAATATGAGCTTGTTTCCACAAACTTAAAAAATGTTTCTCACAACACACACCCTTTGCTAGGTAAGTTCTTGCATATTTTGATCAAACTCATCTTCCGTATTCTCCACACCTATGTATCTGAAGGAGCACCAGCCAGTGAACATGAGCCGCCGCCCCTCACTTTCTTCCCAGAACAGATTTGTGAGATAAAACAGGCTAAGGAAAACTGTGACAATGAACAGCACGGCAAAGAGGGCACTCCAATTTTGGACTGCCTGCTCCTAGTCCAGTGCCTTTTCCACTAAACGAGCTACCTTACCTTACACGGATCCAAATAATTCATGAAGTGGACATTAACTAATTGCAATTAACCAAAATCGTCGCTGACACGTATTTTTTCAATTGATTGAATCACAACTCAACGTAGATTGACTTCGACGTGCGCATATGTTCCTCCCCCCACTGGCTTTTTCAGAGCATAACCTCTGATGTGCAACTTACTGCAAATGAAAGGCCACCGTATTTAACAATGCTCCTTCCGATCCACGGGATATTTGGATCGAAAAGGAAGCTGCCAACAGGAGACCGTTTTGGGCGAAGGGTGGTGTCCTCTCAGCCCTCGGGATTCCAAGCATCATTTGTGAACTCACCACAGGAAAGGCCGGGTTTCGGGGGGGTCAGTTTACCTGGAGCCTCAAGTTCTGGAGTTCTTGCTCCAAGCCTCGTTTGCTGTATTCCAAGTCTTTCAGCCTGAATTCCCTCTCGCTGTGGTCGTGACGGAGAGAGAGGAGCTGTTCTTCCAGAGAGCGGCACTTCAGGGTGTATTCGCGGAGGGCTTGCTGCAAAGAGCCAAAAAGAAGCAGTCTTGGGTGACTTTGCCAACTGGCAAAAGCTATTTCCTTAGTTGTTTGCACTTAGCTGAATGCCCTTTCTGTACTGTTGCAACGCTCTGCTACCGTTCTGGGTCACTTGTCACCTTTGAGTCATACCCTAACTGACCATCCTACTAGGACATGGAGTAAGCGGGATATTAAGGATACCCATGCCTTTGAACTCTGGTGTTTGAGAAGACTGCTGAGAATACTACAGGCAGCCCAGAATCAGCGATTCAATGGATCACTGAACAAACCAACTGGAGTTCTCACTTGGAGCACAAATATCATGTTATCATACTTTGCACACATTATGCCTCTGGAAAAAGCTCTAATACTGGGAATGGTGTAAAGAAGGAGGAGAAGACGACACCTAGCAGCGAGAGAAATGGACTCCATTGCAGTGGTGATGGGTGCACCGTTGGAAAATCAAAGGGCCAAGGTAGGGCCAGAACTTCCTAGAAAATGCCTAGATGATTCAAGAGTCAATTTCAACTTGATGTGCATAATCTATATTGTACATGTTCATACATCACCCTAAACTGTGGTTACTGAATAAGCCACAATATTCTAGTTCCACACTTAAGCCATAAAGCAAAACGTGAGAGCTATATCTGCCCAACAGAGCAGTTTTGTATCTACAGGATTTTTTCCCCCTCCTCTTATAAGAGGAATAGGAAATACAATTTTCTGGACTAAAATAATCTGCTGGTTGTATTTTTCTATCCTTTCCCCGTCCAATCTTCTCTTTTCCCCCCAGGATTTGATGTTCTCTCTCAACACTCCTGATCTTTTGGAAGAACATCTTGGTATTAGATCAACTGAAAAGTCAATATAAAGGCTGACCATTGGACAAGACATCAGTTGAAGCCAGGGATCACCATTTGGTGCCACAACGTATGCCTGCTCACCTGCTGCTGACGGTTATTCTCTCGCACAGATGCCAGAAGCATCTCATATTCTTTGACTTGAGCTTCTTTGAAAACCAGATCCTTCTCAAGCAGCATCTTGTCCGTTTCCAGCTTCTGTAAAAGCCCAAAGATAGGCTATCAAAAACACCCTACATGCTATGTACAAACAGATCTAGATACCTATCTACCTATCTATATCTGTCTCATGCTGTACAAAGAGCACATATTGAAAACATTCTACGTGCTATATACAAACAGATGTCTGTCTACTTACCTATCTACCTACCTATCTACACCTAT
Organism: Acrochordus granulatus; assembly: GCA_032468055.1. Classification (NCBI taxonomy): domain Eukaryota; kingdom Metazoa; phylum Chordata; class Lepidosauria; order Squamata; family Acrochordidae; genus Acrochordus; species Acrochordus granulatus. The sequence continues at coordinate 143,122 of JANHZU010002991.1, forward strand.
TTCATGGGGTACAAGGAGAAAGCACATATTAATCCCCCCTACATGCTATGTACAAATAGATCTTTCGTTCCTTTCTTCTTTCCTTCCCTTCCTTTTCTTTCTTATGCTATACAAAAAGAAACCACATTTCTGATTCAGAAAAAAATAATGCTTGGGTCTCCAAAGGCACACTGAACCATAAAGTCAGTCCCAAAATATGTTTGCCACATACTGACACTCAAAACTGAACTTGTATCTCAAAAGAGGGGCAGAATTTCATGGATTAAAAGCTAGTAAACTCTTCAAAAATAAGCCCAGAGAAAATAAAGGTACAAATCCGTGATTCCAATGCTGGTCCGAAGTACAAACAATACAAAATATCTCTAAAAATATCCCAAGTTCAAAATGGGTTCTCTCATTATGCATTCGCCCAACATTATAGATAAATGTTGACACCTGTCCTGACCAACCATTTGGGAATCTGTTGCACATCGCTACTGACAAGTCTCAACTGCTTCCGTTTATCTCGTGAGAAAAGTAACTGAAAACTGAAAAGCTGCTTTACAATTTTCGAGAAACAGTAGCGGACCCAGCCTTTGTTTCTACCATCCGAGAAAGGATCGGATATTTCTACGCAGAATTTGTATGCACGTCGGTCAAAGTCAAGGGGAGTTTCAAAAACAGGCAAGGACAAGAAAAGAATCCTGAAAATCTGAAGCGGCTTTATGAATCTGCCCCTCGATCACAAGTGCCAACTGGGTGCAGCTGACTCTATCCTGGCCTCCCTCAGACGTGTTTGAAATGCGATTTCCAATCAGCAGGTCCAACACATCTGGAAGGCTCTAGTTTAGGGAAGACTGACCAAGACACTTGGACGCATCCCAACCAACAGAACTACGCACCCCTAAGTCATCCTGCAGATGGACAAGTTCCTCTCGAAGGTTGCTGAAGGTAGCAAGGACAAGTCGCATTGACTTGTCAGCCGTTACTCTCATCTAAGAAAGATGGAAAGCAAAGGAGAGCTTTTAGAGTAGCTTTGGAGCAGCGAGACTTTAATGCAAAATCAAATACCGGTTCAAGCATGGAAGTGAGCTGGAGAGTCACAAAACAATTCAAATCCTCCATTCCTACAAGGCCCAACGGGTGAGAAAACGACCAGGTGGGGACCCCGAAGAAATAGCATTCATCGGTCTCCCATCATAAGATTGACCTTAACAGGGTCCATTCTACCACAGGGAACAGGAGGAAAGATGAATCACTTTTGGGTTCAGAACATATCTGGAGCAACTTTGGATTCATAAATGTGACACCAGCGTTCCAATATTGTGGATACCAATTGAGACACGTTATTTGCTCCAGCAGTTTGAGACATTATTTCCTTTATCTTGGACTTTTCGTTGCTTTTAATGCCTTCTTGCATCAATGTTATTTTTTACTACATATTTTCTAACCGTACAGTATAAGGGATGATGCCTAGGGGAGGGGGAGCTGGTGTGATGGGCTACAGTGAAGCAGCAGTTTCCTAGGAAGGAGGGAACATATGTCAAGGAGGGGAGTGAAACAAAAGGCAGCACAGTCCAGAGCTGGATCGGAGGAAGAGAGTCAGTCACTCCCTAGACTCTCCCAGGTATATCCATTAGGGTGAGAGTGGTTAAGGTTCAGTCTGGCAAGATTCTGTCTAATTGGCACGAGCAGATAAAGAACTGAATGGTGGCTGGATTGTTCCGTGTCATTTCTGGGCTGGGCTGACATATAGTTGTTATTTATTAATGTGGTACCTATCATAGGAAGGGCAGCAAGAAAAGATGTAAAATACATCAGTATTGTATGTAAGTGTGTAGGAGTCTGGGCAAAATGACTTCACAACACGAAACAGAACACAATTTCCATTGATTTCCATACATTTCTCTGTAACCCCATACCTCCAGAAGGTAACGGATCTGCTGTTTTGTTGACTCCGAAAGCCCTTTAGGAATCAAGCTCTCGATGTCCTCTTTCTATTGAAAACAAAACAGGAAATAGAATGCATATTATCAGGAGTTTTGTTATGGGTTCATCAAATATTTGGTTTAGCTTCACTTGTCTGTATCCTTTGGACTGGACATATCATCTGCAGAAAGGTCTTTGCAAAAGGAAGGAGTAGGTCCAAAACTCCTCTCCTCAAATGATAAAAGCAGCTGCATCTTTTCTGACTGACACAACTGCTTCAAAAGGCTACTCTGATCTGTCTCCAAATGTTGGTGTAGGCATAGCTGCCATGTCCCCTTCCCAGCAATATGAAGTGACAGTCCATGGGCATCCGTGCAGTGATAGCCATAGTACTTTTTGAAGCAGCACCTGTCTATACTGAGAAAAAGCAGCAGCTGCTTTCAGGATCTCTAGAGAGGTAGTTGTATCTGCTCCTCTATTTAATGAAAGGCCCCTTTTCAAAGGATTTGCACAGCATTCACTTCTTACACATTTCTAGCAAGATAATTACACACAGCTTGCTCACAGTATAGCAACCGGCACGTTTTTTTTACGCATTCAGTCTCTTCAGTGTACGAAAGTCATTGCCAGCAACATTTCCTACTACTTTGAGAGTGGAGCTGTGATGAAAGCATTCCCTTTTTATGGAAGGTTTCTAAACAGGGATGAGTCCCCAAGCATTAGCCTCCAGGATGCGCAAATTGGAAAGTTTCTGAGATGGACCAATCTGAGTATTTATTGCTTTATGGTAGTGGTCCTCAATGTGGCACTTGAAGACGTGTGGACTTCATCTCCCAGAATTCCCTTAGTGGGTTGGCTCAGTTATTGGAGTTGAAGTCCACACATCTTCGAATGGCCAAGGTTGAGAAACACTGCTCTATAGTCTAAGACCAAACCAGCAGAGTGTTTAAAATAGACTGTTTGTTTGGGATCCAACTCTTCCATGGTGGAACATGTGGGGATGAGAATCTTCCAGGGTCAGCCATTACAAGTGGTTAAGATGCTCAGTTTGTTGGCTGGAAGTTCAACAGCCTGAGTTCAAGACCCAGAGCTGGCATGCAACAGGTTGAGCTCCTGTTGTCCACCTCAGCTTCTGCCAACCTAGCAGTTTGAAAGCATGTGCATGCAAGTAGATAAATAGGTACTGCCTACTCTGGTGGGAAAGGTAACAGTGTCCATGCACCTTTGGCATCTAGTCATGCCAGCCACATGATCACGGAAGCATCCTCAGATGAACGCTGGCTCTTCGGCTTGGAAACAAAGATGAGCACTGTACCCTAGAGTCGGTCACAACTAGTAAATATGTAAAGGTAACTTTTACCTTTTATTCTCATTTTTGGGGTTTTAGCCAGAGTTAAAGACAGCTAACCATAATTTACAAAGCCAGAACATTTCTATCAATTCTGATAACCATTTGGCACTTACATCATTCAGAGATTCCAGTTCATATCTTCTATAAGGGAAATACAAGAAAATATTAGTACAGTCATTCACCTATCCACTGTGTACATCATAATTATTCCTACCATTTATTCAGTAAGTCTTTTATTGTGACTTGGTTGATGAAGGTATAAGTTGTCTTACAAAAAAATAATGGTTTGCTTCTAGGATATAAAATGTCGATATTTAGAGAGAACACACAGATCCACAAATAAGCATATCTCTTTAATATAGTCCAATGGGGCACCCATCATTGGAACAGTGATGGCCCCTCTTTTATAGCTAAGTTGCCCAAATCCAGGCAACTGTGATTTATTCAGCAAACCATGACCAAAGTATGGTTTAGCATGTCCTGAAAATCAGTGCATAGCAATTATACAGAGGTGATCCTTATTGAACGACCACTTGTTTTGTAAGTTCAAACTTGTGATGGCACTGAATGAGTACTATTTACAACCAGCCCTTGAAGTTCTGGCTGTCACAATGCCCTAAAATTACATGATTGCAATCTGAGTGCTTATCATCTGGCCCGGATTTCTGACTATTGTAGGGTCCCATGATCATTACCTCCAACCTTCGCTCCCAGCTTCCCCAAGCAAATTCAGTGGGGAAGCCAGCAGGAAGTCGGAAATCGCTGTCATACAAGGTCCTCATTTAACATTAGTAACTGGAGACTGCCAGAACTACTACCAGTAAGTAATGAGATGTAAATCATGCTTTACAATCGCACAGCTTAGCAATAGAAATTCCATCTTTAATTTACCACTATCTGTAAACTCAAACTAGGAATGCAGAAAGAATCCTCAGTCATCCAGGTAAGAAAACAAATCCAGAGGCTTGTAAATCTTGTCAACTGGACTTTAATTTTTGATGGTAAGGTTAAGCTTTCAGCTTCATCGCGAAGCCTTTTTCAAAACCAATTAAAAATAGGAGAAAGAAGGGAGTCCATCGATGTAAAACAGACTTAACGCCAACTTCATGCAAAGTAGGAATGTTGCCACAATACTCATAGATAATGTGGAGAGTGGGAGTATGTGTCTCTTCACAGAAATGAGCAAGAATGTTTACCGAGGGAGGAATTTAAGGGAATTTGATTGAATGGGGCTTTGGGAAACCTGAATCAATCCCATTTCTCATGACTGCTGCAAACCCAACTGAGCCACAGCCTGCTGTTCAGCAAGCAGCTCCCCTTCCCTTCCAAGAAGGGCTGCCAAACATTCTCCAAATTCCAAGCGTGCCGCGGCTAGGATGGCCTCTACCTTCCGCCCAGCTTCTCCACATGCTGGAGCAAACAGCTGTGCAGGTCGTTGCTCTTGCGGTGCAGCTCTGCGAGAAGCTCCCCAAAGTACCGGCAGTCTAGCTGGTCATTTGTCTCCTGGATGCACTTCACCTATTAGGAGGCCATCAGGGGACATGATTAGTGGGGCCACATTCCCTGACCATAAGCAACGTTCAACCCTTAGGGCACAAATGCCGATTTAAAGCGTCGCTCCAGTTCTTGACTGCACACTGCTCTGACCTACTTTCTGCACTCAGTCTCCTTGGGGCATCCATCAAATACTTTTAGCTTGAATCATGATTTCTCTACTGCCCTCGTTTGCTACATTAGGCATCAATAAACTGCAGGCTGCTCTACAGCAGCGTTGCTGAACTTCTTCTCCAAGCCAGATGGAACTGGGTTTGCCTCCTCTCGGTCCAAGGTCTTATGCAAAGCCAGTCAATCGGGTTAATAAATCGTGATTAATGGCTTACGGTATACAGCAAGCCCAACTTTTCAATAAAACATGCTTAAACAAAGTGTAACTTCGCAAACCCAGCTGCTAAGCTGCTTCAGTGGAAACTCAGATTAA
>JANHZU010002991.1:148458-164993 GCA_032468055.1 Acrochordus granulatus
CTAAGCTGCTTCAGTGGAAATTCAGATTAATATTCACAGGAGTTTGGCAGGCTCCTTTTCAAAATGACGAACAGTTTAGTTTTTTCCTCTAATTCTCATCAGGCCCAAGGTGAGTTTAAGTTGAGGCAAAACAAAACAAAAGAAAGTTAAAAAGAAAAGGCAACTGCTCTAAAAACTCAGGCACTTCTGAAAAAAACCTGGTGTTAGTTTACAGCATAATCTACAGTTAAAAGTTTTACTGCGACAGTTAAAGCAGCACAAAGCAATTTATATCAGTCCTCTTTTTTGTTTTCTTTCCATTCACTCTTTTTAAGAAGCGTTTGGTAAAAAAAGTTTTTTTTCTTCATTTTCCCACGATGCCTCTTCAGCCTCTCAAGGCACCGCAGAACAGATGTAGCTGCTGTTTGCATAAATTAGAATTCAACCTCCTTTTTCCCAATCACTCCACCTAAATTTTATTTTGTTTCATAACTTGTGGCCAACCTGGAATGAATTTTCTTGCAGAGGCTTCTGCAAAATTGCCTACCTTTTGCTAGAGGCAAACACTGGCACACTTTCTGATTTAACTCTTGATAATTTCAGGGCAGAAACTGAGAGCAAAAGCATCCTTTCCTGCCAGGCTGGGTGTTGGCCACCTTGCAACTACAGCAAAATAGTTCAGAAATTAGATTGATCTGATTACGCTGTCAACTAACAGACACTTTATCTGCAGAGGCTGGATCCTCACGCAGCTAAGAGGAGGGTTCGTGAGAACTCTCGTGCTGAACAGTTGAGTTCAAAACACCTTTTTGAGCAGAAAAGGTTCACTTACACCCATGTTTCTCAACCTTGGCAACGTTAAAGACGTGTTCTTGGGAATTCTGGGAGTTGAAGTCCACATGTCTTAAAGTTGCCAACACTGAGAAATATCTATGAGTAGATTAAATGTTTACCGGTTCGCTGGTCTGTATGATAATTTTGTTAATGCTGCCTTTGCCAACGCTGTCGACACAGACAGGAGTAGAGTCACAGGCATTGCTTGTGGATTGGCACTGCTGGACCACCTGGATTTGTTCCACTGGCTGGCTGACTTGGACCTGGTCAGGTTGGGTATGCTGAACATATTGGTACTGCTTCTGCTGAGAAAAAGAGAATCCCTTGAAGGCTCACCTCTCACGTGCAAACCGTCTCAGATAATAACCCGGTCAATATGAGGAAACTGAACTCTTAAATGCGGATGGCTGGGAGATGGGTGTCAAAAAGAATGGAACAGGGTGGCCGTGGCCACGCGGGAAGCCCCTCCCCTTTCCATGTGCATCGTGATGCAGGTCAACATGGGTTGGGCTTCAGACAGCATGGCTGTCTTGACTTTTTGACCCCCCCAGCAGAATATCCCGGGCAAGAAGTCTTTTCACACCTACTCTCCAAACTGAGCCCTCTAATCAAATCTCCATTTGTCTTCATGACCAGGAACTCTGCTCCCTTCCTGTTCTTTTTTGGAAAAAAAGCCTTGTGATTTGCAGGTTATCACAACAGCGGTATCTGTTTGCGGGCCCCTGAGGTGAGTCTTGCAAAGGAGCGCTTGACAACTGGGAAATATCCACAAAGGGTCATCTTTGTAGGCCGCGTAAGGATCCAGATTCAGAAAGAGAAATCAGATGTGGAGCACAGGGAAGCAGGCACAGAGTCCCTGAAGAGGACCCTAAAACCAAACCCATTTTACCCAGGAGCACATTGCAGCTGTGAAGCACAACTGCACAAACCCAGGAAAATACCCTCCAGTATTCCTGAGAATTACTGAGTCCATATTTATCACTGAGTTCACACAATTCCAATCACATTTTTCAATTTTGACTATTTAAATTTGTCCGTTACAAAAAGGATCGTTGAGGTTGTCTGCCCTTCTGGACTTTTGCATGGACTTCTCCGAAGCTCCATCCACGAAGCTAACTTTCAATGCCTAAGAATCATAGCACGATGTAGTTGGAAGGGACCGGAAGGATCAATCTTTGGTGGAACATGCAGGAAAATCAGTTAAACCATCTTTGAGAGGTGGCTGTCTTGCCTCTTTTCCAAAACTTCCAGAAAGTTTACAGTCAACCCCGATGCAACTTTTTTCCAGCTCTGTAGTGACAGGAACAATCCTGTGGTTAAAGAATCTGTGGCTGAACATCAAAACACCCCTGGTGAACATTGCTGGTACTGTTCATGCTGGTGGCCCATGCAAAATGTCCCTTTCCGACTGCATGCCCGAAGAAATCCCACCTTGCTTGGTGCCAGATTTTCAGCTCCCCAGACTGGTCATTGAGGTCTTAGTTGTGCTTCCAGCATCTGTCTAGCTTTCCACCCTGATCAGCTCCCTCAAAGCAGCTTGTCCAGCCTCTCTCTCAGCTGAGATTTTGCAGAGGGGCAGACCATCACAAGGATGGGTCTAGTAGAAGAGACTGTCTGTAGTTCAGGGTAGGATTGTGGGGTCCTTGGTGATCTCTGCGCTTGTTTTCCTGCAGGCATTTCACCACCCAACCAATGCACTGATGATGTTACCGAGTTGGGTAGCGAAACATCTGCCAAAAAACGCGCAAGCTCAGAGCCCACCAAGGACCCCGCGAGGAGGTGCCTCCTCTAGTTTTCACACAGCTGATGTTTCTGGCTTCCTTGTTTACCTGTTCCCTACGCCTCACAATTTCTCAACACGCAGACTTGTGAGTGCTCTCAAAAGGCCTCTCCAGGTCATCTGAGACTCTAAAAAGGGGACACCTTGCAACTTTATAGTCATGGGGAAGAGAAGGCAGTGGGAAATAACACTCCGTGCTGGTTCGTTCCAAAAGGGCTCTCCGGGGCCCTTGAATGGGTAGCTTCGTCCAGCTTTTGTGCAACTGGCGAAGCAGTTTCCATTCGCCCCAGAGCACAGGTGCCTGGGTCCAAAGGTGCAAACGTCCACGGGAGGAAAGAGAAAAACAAACAAAGCACTCACACACACCTAAGGACGATTCAGCCCTTGTTAGTTCTTGGACTTCCCCCACACAACAGTCAGATTAAAATGTCAGGAAGCTGGTTTCTCTCTCAAAAACGAAAAGAACGGAAAAGAAGTCGGAAATCACTTACTTCATCCGGATTTAGCAGTTCGTATTTCCTTATTGTCTTTTCATAGATCACATTATTTCCTCCTCTCAGAAGTGGAGAAAGTGGCTCCTGTAACTCACAAAACAATCCTGTTTCTACACAGGCTCTCGTGGACTGCAAATGCAGAGCATCCAAATTTACAAAACGCGGTTGGCCGGATTGCATGCGCAGCTCATGGCCAGAATGGCAAGACGAGGACCGGCTAAGCCTCAGGTGACTGACAAAAGGCAGGCCTGGACAATCTGCTCCTACTTGACCCACACTTGCTCCGACCCTCTCAGGGGCTCTGGGGGACAAACGGTCAGAGACAGATGAAGAACAAGGGGCACCCCTTTTCTCAAGCTAAGGACCAAATTCCAGCTAAAGAGACAGGGTGGTCAGGTCAAGAATGCAGTTAAGTAAATATTAGGGTTACTCCCTTAAATGGTCCATCTTCCAATTCCCCTCTTGCCAACCTTTAAAATAAGTTGCTCATCTCCAGACTCCTTTGGAGAGATGACTCCAGAAGCTATCAAAGAAGACCAGGAGACTGATGTGCCCCACGTGCCTTGTACTTGTGATACTGACTTTGTATTCTTCCTACCTAAATCCCAGCGTATAAAAGGGGCAATAAACTAGGATCTCAGATTCAGAGGAGAAGCTTTGTTTCGCCCTCGGGGCTAGTGAGTGGAAGAAACAAATGACCACACCATGTACTCACAACGCACGAGGACCAACTAGCATTTGACCTGATGGCTTCATGCGGAGCCCACTATTTTACGTGTAGGCACACGGAGGACCTTCCAAAGTTTTTCTGCTTCTAACTTTTTTTGAAGAAAAGTTCTGATCCACGATTTTCTAGCAAATCCACCATCCTTTTCACCGCTGTGACTCAAGAACAGTGAAGGGAAGATCAAATTAATCTATTGTATGAGCTTGAAATAATCCCACTCTCCTTCCAAGTATGTGTATGTGCAATTGTACATTTCTACATGCAAGGAACTCAAATAGCTGTAGTACAATTGAGGAGAATCTATTCTCAGGGTTGAACTGTGAGTCTTTGATGCTCTCAGAGCTTGGTTGTTTTCTCGCAGACATTTCTTTACCCAACTAGGGAACAACATCAGTACAATGATAATCTTACTAGTTGGCTAATGAAATATCTGCAAACGAACAACCAAGTTGAGAGAACACCAAGAAGTCCACAATTTTATTACAGCCCTAAGACCAGAAAAAAAAAGTATACATCCAAATCTATGTGCATCTAGATTCCTTTACCACCAAACCCAACATCTTATGCCCAATGCCATTGTGTGAGCAGTAAAACTTTGCTACCTTCTCAGGATTCTCCAAGATAATTCTCCGCACGCTGCCCTGGGAATAAGGAGACAATTTCAAGGCTGGAGATGTCACTTCCTGTAAAAATAATGCGTTATTAGCATTGTTTAACAACAAGCATAATCCTGTATTGATTTGTAGAGAGGAAAATCAAACACAAGCAAAGAATATAGACCACCAAGAAGTTTCAAAGTACCTTCGGCAGAATGGTTAGCCAGACTCCTTGGCAAGATATTTCTGAACTACATCTCCCAAATCCTTCTCTATTGATCATTGTTGGCTGGGGCTCTTGGGAATTGTGGTTCAAACTTTGTAGATAGAGATGTTCTGCCTAAGTTGGACTTCTAAATAGGTCCTAGACAACTAAGTATCCGGAGGAGACTACCACATTCGACCTGATGTTTCCCAGATGCACTGGATTTCAATTCTCACAATCCCCAATGATTCATACTGGCTGGGGGATTATGGGAGCTGGAGTCCTATTAACTGGAGAAGATCCAACTGAGGAATGTGTAAGTAGGTAACAGGCTACATACATAGCCTGATCCGATTCTGAGTTACGCGTAACAAAGATTTACAGTTTAAAACTTTACCATACCTCCCTGTGCCACATTTCTTGCAGCCTTCCATGGCCTACCTAGGGAAAGTGACGAAAATCTGTTGACATAACCAGAAAATGGGAACCGAATTCCCAAAGCAAATCATGAGACTTGTTAAGACAAAGTTGCAGATCATGAGACTTTAGGTGGAGTTGGTTTCAATCACTAAAAACGTTTGGCACTTAGCTAGCCGATGAAATTGACAACGCAACTGGACCACAGGGGAAGTTTTGACAATCAGCCTCGAGGCTACTGCTTTTAGAAAGGATTAAATCAATTCCATGTTGGGTTTCCTTCATTGGAAACAATTCTACCATCATCTCTCCATGAAAAGAACTAGTTTTTCTCAATGTACTCTAGTCAAATCAGGGATCGCTGTTAAGTTTTTGCTTATTTTGCAGAGATGTAAAGAATACACAAATGCTAATACTTTGGGGATTATTCCTATGGATGAGAAGCAATCATCTAAAAGGAAGGTGCCCTCAGGAGAAGATCAAGAGTTTAGAAGTATGTTGGTTTGTTTAAAGATTTATAAGGCTGCCCATCTTAAGCAACTCTGAATGGCTCATCACAACGATATAACCAATAACTGTACAACAATTATAAAACAGTAAAAATAATAAAACAAAAAACTTGCCGGCAGTTGTTGATTTATTACGTATGTATTTTCACTCTATTCGGTGAAAAGGAATTCAAAGTAGGTCAATGGTTCTCACCGAAGAATTAACACTCATCTTTCTTTCTATGCAAGAGACCTGGAGAAACGCCTCATGCTACTTGCAAAAACAAACACATCAGTGGAAAAGGCTCAGTGTGGAAGAGACATTGTCCCTCGGTGTCAATTATTATAAATTCGAAAACCTCAGCGTTGTCACTGTTGCTGCTGAACTGACACACAGCAATGCAGATGCCTTCCCCTTTCCTCCCACAATGTGTTGAATTGTGATAATAGAAGCAAGTAGTAATCTAAGTGGGGGAAAACAAGAAAAAGATGCCAGAGGAGACCTCCACAGGAGATTGGGCAGCTCAATGGTAAAAAATTAGGCTTTCAAATCTTGCTATTTGATCAGATTTCAGATGCTGGAGTTCCGTTTGAAGATCTGGAGAATACCAACAGGCCACAAAAGAGTAAATCATCTCATTTCCATGAATAAATCAGTTTCCTGAATTACTTGGAAGCAGGCTTTACTCTGTAATGACTCCCTAGAATGCAGATTAGGTCATCTGATGTGCCCGGATATTTTAGACTCAACGCTCATCAGCTTCATCAAACATGATCTACAGGAAATTTAGAAGCTCTAAACTTCTGGTGGACATCCAACTATTTACTTCTGCCCTACCAAGTCTATCACAATTGCTGCTTTAGAAGCAGTCGTGCCCAGCTTAAAGTATGTTTAAGGCTGACTGTCCACTTACATATTGAGTTTTTCCTTTAATTAAAACACGGCAGCATTTATGTTAACAGAACATACTGGGTTTTTTTCTCTCAACCTCTCCTGAATCTGCTGCCAAAGTGAACCACACAAATTAATAAGAGGGATCAAGAACGGACAAAATGGTTTGAGTCTTCCAGCCAGAATCTGAGTTGAGCTCAAAGTTATTTGACCTTTGCTTCTCTTATGACCTTACCCCATTATTCTTTCTACTGACTGGCATCTAAAATTAGATGTAATTTAATATTAAAAAAGGTAGCATTCCATAGGAAACTGATTTAATTCAGTCCGCGGTTTCAAGTACTGCACGGCAGTGAAATAAAATAAATTCTAATCGCAGAAAAACATAGCAAGAGATATTCCTTCAATTTCTTGGGGCACAACCAAAACGCTGAGAAAATGCCGAGCTGGTGCCAAGCTATGACAAAAATGTCTGCTGCAGGACAGAACCCATGAAAATTAAAATAATCACAAAGACTTTGGGGGCACACTGCTCTGCCTTACCTAGCCAGATACTAACTATTTTGGTCAGTTCTTTCAGGCAGCTGCCTGGAGAAAGAAGGGATAGTTAAGTGCATAACATACTGTTCATGAACAGCTGATTTTTGCTATTTTTACTGTCGGAGCAAAGCAGTTTCAAGGGCAAAAAGTCCCACCCCCACCTCTCTGAGGCTCATTCCTGCCTCTTCTAATCCCTCCTACTTTCAGTGTGGTTGGGCCCCATCAAGAATAAAACCCTACGAGCACAGAGAACGTCACTGAGTATCCCTTTGGCCACCAACTTGCTTCACCTAGCCACTGCACCTTATTACCACATCCACTTCTTTGCACTGGTGGTGGACAAGGTGAACTAATGAATGGATAGCAGCTGCAGAAGGTCATCCACGACTTGCCCGCTATGATTCCTCACTTGACCCCCATGCAGATGGTTGCAACGTCAGTTGGTTGACAATAATAGGAAGGAAGCAGTGGGACTTGCACTAAAAGAAGTGAAAGCACAGAAGACTTTGTAGTACAAATATCGCCCCCAAATCGGGTGACACCGCTAACTGGCAATGTAACCAGCAGAGAGCAATGCATAAATCAAGAAAAAAGCAAGATCTCAGTCTTTACTTTTCTGCTCTCAGCTGGCCAAATTTCCAACAGCCATCTTAGAATTTGATAGGCTCAGAAGAGAAGAATGTTCGTTTATCTTCTCGAGGCAAATGAACTCAAGCAGATCCTCATAAATGCATCTAAACCACACCCTACAGCCTGAGGGGCCTGGAACACACATAACTCATGTATGTATTTTCCAGTTTAAGCAGAGTAAGCTAAAAAAGTAAATGAATTGCCCTGTTCCTGGCCTACAAATTCATATTATCGCAGACAATGAAAGAAAGGAGGAAGTCAAATCAAAGACTGATCTTTCGAGACTTATTAAGGATGGTTTTCTTAATCCTATAGAGAATAAGACAGGAAAAAACCCCATGGGTATTATTTTTAACTAGGATGGTTAATGCAAGGAAGATGGTGCAGATTCTGTCAAATTGACTAAGTCTTGTAAGGCAGAGATCCAAGTTTCTTTACTGTTTCTTTTACTGTAATTGGCACGTGTCACAACACATCAATACAGCCTGTCAAGTCAACGAAAAAGATGCAACAGGGCAGCCATACCAACTTCATCCACATCTAAAATGGGATTTGGCAGTCAATTTTCTTCCAGAAAAATAGATGTGTCTGTAATTGGGAACTGATGGTAGAGCAAGGAACATAACTCATATTTCTGTCGAAAAACACAAGATTCCAGTCTTCTATTTTAGACACAGAAAGGGCAAAACCACAAAATTAGTGAGACCTCCACTGCCCAGATTTGTATCTTTGCATTTACCTTTTCATTGCTTTTAATAACCATGGTTTCATCATGGACTTTACATTTATCATCAAGCACCAGAAACTTTGCTGGACGGCAACATAAGACGTTCAAATGCCTAAATGAAGTCTGTGAAATCTGTGTGCAAACCAAATATAAGTTGGGAATAAACTTCCCGAGCTGCTAACATTCATTGGGGACTTGATGTTTCTTCTTGGGTTGGACTTCCTAGAGTGCAAGAGATCTTCAGAGAGGATGGACACACTGTGACTCTGCTTAATCCCAAAGCAAAATTCAAATTTCATACATGATTCATTGCCCTTCCAGAAGCCTGCTTAGCAGGAAAATACACACTTTGTCAAACATGACCCTTGGTGATTTTTTTGGCAACAACTCAAACATGGTTTAGCTTTGGGAATACCCCTTACCTTCTCAATCTAACAACTCTGGTTCTCCCTGGTGCTTTGCCATTGAAATATTACCCAACCCTATATATACCCTATATATACTCTATATAATATAACCCTACCCAACCCTGCTTAATGCTTCTAAGCCAACCAGGTATTTCCACCTGCTGGAGGGAGGTACAGAGTTATATTCTGGTTAACTCGAAACAGAAAACACTCTTTTCCATTTCCAAATAAAATTTCTCCATTTAAATAATCCGAAAATAGAAATAGGAGATCCAAGTATCTAACTTCACCCTGTTTTTCTCAATTGCAGAAACTGTAATGCCTGGCATAGAGTTGTTTCACCTTTTAATACCAAGATACTTTGAGAAGTGGATCAATTACAAATTGCAAATGTCAAGGAGGAAATGCCCTCCAACCACCTTCAAAATATGTTGATCTCTGCAAACCAAAACATTTAACCTTCCCAGAGTCTGGAATGATATTACTTCAGCAATAAGATGGGGAATTAGCTTATTCCTCACAATATTTCTTTTTAAAACGATCCCTACAGTCTCAGCCAAAACAATAATCATCATAATAAACACCCACCCTAAAATGAGATCCTCGCTATTATCCCTTTTCTTCTTGACAGTCTGTTTTATTTTTACCTGTGAAATTCTGACTCCAGGAACTATGGTGCCTTCTCCTTGTTTTCCCAACAGAATACTGTCCAAAGACTTCATTATAAGACACCTCTTTATCCATAAAAACTTAAGATAAGTAGTTAAATACAGGCAGTCCTTGGATTAAGAACTTCCAATTTATGGACAGCTTGGATCTACAATTGGGCTGCCGACCACTAAAAATGGCAGGTGGCGTTCTCCTTCCTTGAACCAATGAATCGCCAAATGAATGCAGCATTTTCATGAACCACTGAAGCGGCGTGTTTTTAATGTACTGCACGTTTTCAGCAGTTTATGAAAATCACTCATGGTTTCAATGGTTCTTTGCCTCAATTCTTCCTCATAGGCAGCCCATCTGTAAGTCCGGGTTCCAACTTACGTACGAATGTGAGTTAAAAAGGCTGAGGAATGGAACTCGTCCTCGACCTGGGACTGGAATAAAAAAACAGGAACACTGAAAGTGAGTAACTTGGTTTCCTTGCTTCCAAACAGACTTTTCCGGTATTTCTAGCTCCACCACCTCTGGAAGGCTTTTTGTGTTAATGCTGTCCAGGCATGACCTGGCTACCAGACCTACTTTGCTCCCCGTCCACGGCTCTGGACGGTCCCTTCCCAACCTCACCCAGTTCCAACAGAAAGCAAGTCAGCAAGCTGTTCTTTGCAGTGATTCAAGGACCAGAAGAGGCCAACGAGCCACCGGCCCCTTTGAAGAGAACGAGTGTTCTTTGGGGAGAGCTGAAGAAATCGGAACAAATTCTCCAAGCAGCAGAAGAGCAGCGCAGTATTTTGCAGGAGGGTTGGCCCCAAACTATATATTCAGGAGATGCGAGAGGAGAATACAGCGCCCTGGGGAATTTCGGGAGTCGAAGTCCACACTTCAAAGTTCCCAAGTGTGAGAAACACTGCTCTATACTCTCCGTTCAGGAGTGCAAGACATCTTCAGGTTCAATGTAGATGCGCAGCAGAAGCTGTTTCCATATTTCCGCAGAGGCGGCCCGCGTCTGCGCTGCGCCGTTTGCGCCGAAGACCAAACTCCCAGATTCCCAACTTGCTAGGAAGTTTTTTTAACTGCACTCAGTGCAGCCAAAACATTGGTGGGTCTACTGTTTTCCTCTTCAGTTGTATTTATTTACCTTTCTCAATACAATGTATATCCCTTAATTTCACTGTTAAAACCATCTTCCTCTTTCATAGCTCTTGCTGTGCTTCTCCAATGTGACTGACTCTTCGAAGCACCATATAAGGAGCAAAACTCATGGATTTAACCCCTTAATTGGTCAACCATTAATTAATTCAGCTAAGCATTCTCTGGCAGCCTGCCTAAGAAAGAGGTGCTACTTCAAAGGAAGTAAGAATCTTTGAAACAAAACTTGAACATCGTCAATGTTTCATTGAGGATGAAAGGAGAAAAGGATGAAAAATGAAAGGGGAAAGCAGACCTTAATTTGGAGATGCAATATAAAGGCTGCCATTTTTTTTAAAGCTCATCCTCTATCATTAAATCTAACAATCACTAGATTAACATGCAATTACCTAACTAGCAAAAATGAATAATTTCTGTGATTTAGAACAATGGATGTAGTGGATACCGAGTTTAGTGGCATGCCTGCTAAGAAGCCACAACTGCAATTAAATAGAACCCTGCACTCCCATTTTTTCATTTGTTGAAATAACAGAAGGGACACCTCTTCTCTTCCCCTTTTGTGTGTGCCAAGCCTCACAACAATTTTACAAATCAGACTCTCATTTATTTGTTCTAGGTATATTCTTCCTTTCTCCCAATTCAATTTCTACAGTGGCTCTTCCAGGTCAGTTGAAGTCTAAGAAAGCAACTGGCCCCAAACCACTCAGTGAAATCTAATGCTGAACCAAAGATTTGAACCAGGCCCTCTTTCATTTTATCCAATGCTAGTTTATGTGGCTGAAATTCTGCGCAAAGTTTTTCAGAGTGGTAGAATCTGTTTAGTTGACATGTAGAGGATTACAGAGTGATCTTAACACCATAAAGCAACATTCCTCTTTTCTTTTACTGGAGCAAGAACATGGAGTAATCAATAATCACAAATAATTGAAAAAGAGATGGCCAGATTAAAATTTCAGGCATGTAAAAAACTAATTAACATGTAATGGTACCCAAGGGAAAAGATTTGATTCTAAAAATGTTGATGCTAAAAGAAGCACGATCAACTTTAAGGCGTTACAAGATGTTTAGGCTGGATCTGAAATTCCTAAATTGACAAAAGTGTTGCTCTTTTCTTTTTTTCAAAGGAAGAACCAAATCAGGAAAAGTGTCTAATAGCAAGGGTTTATCTGAAATAGTCAGCAATTAGATTTGCAACAAAGTAAAATATAAAGTCACAGTCTAAAAACAGCTTAGTCCAACACAATAAAGCTTTGTTTCCTATTCAGGATGAAAAGGGAACAGAAAGCTTATCTTAAACATAAACCAGTTGGTTCACTTGCATTATTTTTATAGTTTTTTTATTCTTTGATAAGTAAAAGTTAAAATCGTAGAAATCGAAAGGAATACCACAAAGGTAATCCAATAAAAAAGAATAATGATAAGCTGAGAAAACAGGGAAAAATGAGAAGGAAAAGAGAAGGTCCCTGTAGAAATGATTAATATTTAAGGTTTTAGAGATACATTAAATCTGTGATCAAGGCTGAATAACAGGAGAAATGCTGAGCTTGCTCTATGCACGTGGTGTTTGTATGTGTCACAATTGATGTGGCACATCCTAACACGAGCATGAAAGAGGAGGAGCTTGCAACATTGCTTTTATCACTTTTCTTTGATCTCACAGACGCCTCTGTATCGGCTTATATGTCTAATTGGGGCTTGTTATGAGGTTTCTTCACTTGCTGGCACAGAGAAGAGCAAATGGGCTGCAAAACCTACACTCGTTTTATTAAGGAGCCACAATTATATATTTTTTCCACTGAGAAGCTATAAAGCCAAAGGAATGTAACAGGAAAGATAGCAAGAGTTAAGGGAATGTCTCTTTCGATGGCAAATTCCAACTGCAACACTCAAAACACAGACTACAAGGAGCAATCCTTCTCCTCAGCACAACCTGTGTGGAATCAACACACAGAAGCTCCCGATGAGCCAAAAAAGCACTCTGTAGCACAACAGACAAAGAACCCTTTACTTAGATTCATACCATTTGCAGTGCTTAAAACAAATCACACCGTGGCTAAAGGCAGCCCATCAACCGAGCACATCATTGCAAAATAGGAAAAGGGTGCCATTTTTAAAATCCTGTTAGTTGCCCAGTCATGCATTTGAGACAGGGGGACGGATGATTCGAAAGAAACACACCAGTGTATGCTGCATGTTGTCATGTTTCCAGGCTGACAAAAAAAAAACACTATAAAAAGTTTCATATTTTAATATTAAAACTACTGAATAAGTAAGATTGCTGCTCATAACTCACCCACCCCAGTAGATGCTAATTAGTCCAATCTTCCCTAATTAAACTCTCATTTTTGACATGATAGAAAATATGCAGCATTAGCAATTTAAGGGCAGGGACAAAAACTAGATCAGCATTTTGATTTTCAATTCAGCTCGGCTCCTGATGGGTGGAGTGATCCACCAAAAAGTTGGGAAGGAAAGCGAGACAGAAGAATTTCAGGTTCACGGGTACTGTTTCAAAACGATGAAGAATGACAAAAGAACACACTTGAAATATATAAAGTCAAGTTTTTCAGGCGGAATGTCATGCTATGGTTGCAGAATAAAACAGATAGTCGAGTATGGATGGATGGATGGATTGCTAGACAGAGAGATAATCAGCACAAGGACTCCTGCAAAGGGTTGGATTAGACCTCCAAGGCCCCTTCCAGCCCTACGATTCTGTTAATACGCACATACCTGCATGCATACGTACATACATCCTCTCCAGAACTAAGTTCCAAAGAAGCTGGCTTGTCCAGTGCAACTGGCAAATAACTGTAGGTCGCAGATCCATTCCCCACCCTCAGAATAAATCTGCTGCTTCCCAAACAAATTGAACAAAAAGGGGAAGGCAAACAACCTACAGGATGGGTGGCTTCTCTTCTGAACGCCAGCAAGCTACTCTGAACAAACTTTGCTTCCTTGGATCCATCGTGCTGAGTGGAACAGTTATTTATTTAGATGCTTCGGGAGGCCCAAAACATGGGAACCTGAGGCTCTAGGTCTTTTTTTTTCCTGGCTGCAGCCACCCAAAACTCAAAACTTTTTTCATTCTGCCAGGAGGTCAAGATGTTCGCCTGAAGCCTGCTCAAATCCCAGCAGCAAAATGCTAAGGCCCTGTGTGCTTTGTCGCTGATTGTTGAAGGCAGTGTTTCTCAGCACTGGCAAGGTGAAGATGCGTGGATGTCAGCTCCCGGCTGGGGAACTCTGGAAGTTGGAGTCCACACATCTTCACCTTGCCGAGGTTGAGAAACACTGGCTTGAATAACCGTTTCCCATTCTTCAAAAATAAAATAAATAAATAAACTCTTCATCTCCCTTAAGAAAGAGGGGATGTGGCTCAACTCCCTTGGGAAACGCATCCCTGGTCAACTTGAGGCTGGAAAAAAAATCAATTGCCCCAAATGCCCCACAATTATATTAGAATAATGTTGAAAACAACTGTCTTCTCCTTTAATAACCAAAAAACATACAGAAATGTTCCTGCTACTGAGATTTCTTCAGAGCTTATTATCACTGAGTGCTTCTGCAATTCCTTTCTGTTCCTCCTCTCTTATCTCTGCTGCTGTTTCTCCTCCCTTCTTAGGTAAACAGCATTTTCCTTTCATTTTATTCCACTCAGCAGTTCAGTTCCTGTATTTATTCAGACTGCAATTCTGTGTACTGTAGTTGGGTAGTCACAGAACTAGAAACACTCAGATTAATCATTACGTTTCTAAACACATATCCACCCTACAAAGACTGCAGGGAGGTCAGAAAAGTCAATATGTTGGCCACACCATGCAATCCACTTTTAACAGGCTTCAGTCAGATGGCTACGGCTGCCATGCTGATTCATTTGAACCCAACTTGGAAGGGGGACTTCAGTCTGCCTGTATGCACATTCAATTGTACTGTTATAGCCTGATGTTCCCATCTATGATGTATTTCTTTCTTCACCCAATGGAATGGAATGCGCATACGGGGTTGTTCCGGGGGAAAACGGAGGAGGAAGCACTCTGTACACCACCTTCGCTTCTTGAATGAAATGCAGGATATAAATCTAATAACTATTATTACAGTTACAGTATTAGATAAATCTAATAAATGAATGTTCCAAAAGGTGGAATTTCCCGTATTATCAAGAAGCAATGCTACAGAAAACAATCAGAAGAAAAGTCCCAACACCTAACTTATAAATAAATATAAAAAGTCCAAACATGGTTTTCTGAGCTATTTACACGCCCACCGCTAAGAAGATATTTTGAAACCAAGCATGCGTTTAAGCCAAAAAAAATAGGATTTTTTTTTTAAAAATGCTATTTCCAACCATTATTCAAATTCCAGATTTACTTTGTTTCCATTGCAACAAAGTTTAAAAAACAGGCATCTGGACTGGATTTTTCTCAAGTCGAAGACGTTTCGCCTTTTTTACTTTGTTGCAATGCAATTACCCTGGACGAGTGAGAGTCTTCACAGATTTGTTTCCATTAGCTGGTTTTTAAACTTGGACAAATCCGAATTTCCAGGAGACAGTGGAGGCCAGGGAAGCCTGGCATGCTGCGGTCCACGGGATCATGAAGAGTCGGACATGACTTAGCGACTGAACAACAAATCCAAATCATGATTTCGTTACATTAATTGAGATTTGTGGTTTATATTGCAAAGCGATGCCGGGAGAAAGAATTCTACAAAAAGATGGCTGAGACATGTGAAGCAATTACAATCTCTCTCTCTTACATATACGCACCATCTTACTCTCACAGCACTTCAAAAACAACACAATTCATGAACAAAATTATACTCCCCTGGTTCTGTAAAAAAAATCTAGCAATGTGTATTTTTGTATAGTGTATATGGATAGCATTTGTTTCGCAGACTTCTGGCCTGAATAACAATGTAACTCTCCATGTCACCTAGAAATTAATCTTACAATGAAAGCAACAGGGTGGGTGAGTTCTACACACACTTTGCGTTGTGTGTATAATGTTAATTATTTTGTCTTATTATCTTGTTTTTAATCCCTTTATGGTCTTGAGTTGCCACGCCATTCAGAGTCAGCTGAGATTAGATTACAAGGGCAATATACAAAAAGAAACTTAAGTTCTTTTGTATCAGTACCGAAGCAAGAAAGTCTACCTTAGAGACAGACCTAGTTCAGACCCAGAGAAGGCGCATCAGACATGAAAAGGACGCCTCTGGTACAGCCAAAGCAAGAGTGCATTGCGCTCTGGAGCGGAAGACAGCAGCTTTTAAGGAAGAACAGCGAGAATGGAGTAAGCCACCAACGCTGTTGGAGAGCTTGCAGGCAAGTTCCCGGGAAACCCTCGTTCTCATGGCTCCCCACCCCAAATGATGTGAAGGCTTTCTTATCACACCCAGCTGTATTTGCCAGAGGTGATAGGGGCAGAGAGAGATAAGGCTTGGGATATTTTCAAGTTGGGTCCAGTCCCCCGGTGCGGAAGGGAAGGCAGGTGGCCAGGCGGCCGAGAGGCAGAGCCCCTCTGCTTTGAAAAGAGATGCTGGGGGGCAACCTTCACCGTGAACTTTGGGGGGCAGAGCGCAGCTCCATCCAGGGGCCCCCCATCCCCGCAAATGGAGAGCGATGGCCCAGACCCTTCCTCCTCGAGGCCTAATCTCCCTCGCGACGGTCTCCGCGTAACGTGCGAAAGGCGCGCTCCCTCCAGGGGAGAGGAAAGAGGGAGCGAGGGGCCCGAGGGCCGCGGCGGTCAGGGACGCCCCTTACCTGCAGCGGCGGCTCGCTGCTCCAGATGACGTGCTGGTAGCCCGGGCTGGCGTCGAAGGGGGAGCGCGTCCGGGGCGAGCAGCCGTTGGGCGCGTCCAGCAGCTGCACCCGCTTCCCGCCGGGGCTGCTGTAGGTGCGGACGCGCTCGTAGACCACGCCGCCGTTGCAGCTCTCCTGCGGCGGGAAGGGCTCCGGGCACGGCTGGACGGGCAGCGGCAGCGGCGCGGGGCGGCTCTGGCGGGCGCGGGGCAG